>APFE030271396.1:0-15580 GCA_000404065.3 Pinus taeda | reverse complement strand
CTTCCTCCTCATCTCATTCTTGTTGCATGATCACCCAAACCTTTGTTCCTCCTCCCTGGTCAATTGTCTTCTAAGAAACCCAATGTTTTGCTCAACCAACCTTTCGACTAGTTCATAAGTAGCAAGCGAGACCAATTGTTCTCTCCTCTAAACAGACAACGATCTAGACTACAAATCCCAACAACTGGCATCACGACCTCTCATACATGATGACAAGATGGACTACATGTGTGCTATGACTGTGTGAGGATGGTGTTTCCTAATGATGAAGAAGCATTGCAACATCTATAAGAGAAAACCATCACACTCTAGATCAAACATGACTTCATAAGTCCTAGTCACATCCATAACTTCTAAAATCTCAAGCTTCTTCCCAAAGGTAGAGCTTGCACTAGTGTCCAAGTCTCGGAAAGTTTCTATCATCAGTCTGAAGACTCTCCTCATAACATCATCATTGTAAGGTGCTATAGGTGCAGCCAACCTCATAGTGTTACTAAGACCTGATGCAACTGGAAGTTTGATCTCTTCACAAGGTTCCTCTAAGAACTTGGGATGTATTAATACTAGCATGGTTGGTTTCAAAGCCCACATCGACTTCTTCCCCTCTAACTGACTGACTTTGGAAAGGAGGGCATCTAGTTCATCAAGTTTGAAGAGAAATTTCCATGTGATGCTCGTATGCTTTAGGCCTGCCCCAAGTGCAAATATTTTGTGTTCTATTTCCTGCCCTTCACATCTCTTGGTTGTTCTTTCTGAAGAATGGCATAGATCCCCTTTCAGAATGGTTTGTTGTTTGTAGCTATTGGTTTATTAAGGGAGTTAATGAAGGTTTCATCCATATTTTAGTCAAATGACGTCAAGTACATCAAGAAGTACACAATAATGATTGGCTGACTCAGTAGTTGACTCAATACACAGGCCTTCTTACATCAACAACATAAGTTTGATCTCATACACAAAACTCTACCAACACCATTTAACTTTCTCTTTGACAACAATGCTGCTATGCTCAAACACTGCTGGTAGCATATATGACACTAGATGCGGGACAATATAAATATGACAGCCCTTGCAACTCATAACTGCACTAATTCTTTGACACGTACTCAACTACATGGATAACAGCATACTTGCACCCTACTAACTCCACCAACAACAATAATGCTTGACTCAAATACAACAGTAAATTTGATATATGGCCCATTGATTTTACTAGGCTTAGCAGTAGTACATAGTTATGAATGATAGTTTATTGCATATAATATATACAGGCCCCTCTAATGCCGTGAAATTCTTATGGACAAGTAGAAGCACTGATATGATTTGAAAGAACAATCAAAGATTCCTTGCCAAATGCTTAATGAATAGTCATTCTTATAGAGAAATTAAAAAAGAGATTTCTTGAGAAATGAATTTGGAACCTGGAGCTCCTTTGCTACAAGTATATATGTGGTCTTAAATCATCGATTTTACTCCATAGCAGGCTTCCACATGTATTCACGACTAGCTCCACTACAAGTTTCTTGGAGTCAACAACTGCTACAACAAACCATCACTCCCTGCTTCAACCATAGAATGGCTTCAACCAAATCTGGCCCTTGATCGTACACAAAGTGACAATTTGGTAGCTCGAAACTCAGAGCACTCAGTGTTCGATCTGCTGCTCGATGTTGATCTCACTCTGCAGTTGTTGTGGCACCATGTTCAGCAGGATGTCTACATAGACATGGGGCTTTGTATCGACATTGTTCCATGACGTGAACCTCGTTACCACAAAGAACGACTTTCAGAATGCAATTGGTCGGAAGGAATGATACTCAGCTGTCGTGGAAAACCATAAACTGTAGAGAATTTGCCTTGAATCTTCTCAGTGAATACAACAAACTCACATCTCGAAATATACCTTTGGCCTCGACTGGGAAATTAAACTTGGCTTCCCCATGGAAAACGACTTTTGATTCCTTTTTCCCAAGAGATAGAAACATTCGACCTTCAACCCTTACGATACATGCGATCAGCTCCTCGAATAAAATATGGATAGCTTGCGGTGTCTAGTGGCAATGATAATATGCAGGCACCTTGGCAGCAGTAGAGAACACGGGATCAATCCTTGCGGCCCCTCTGATATATGCTACGGCCCCATCGAAATTGCTACATGCATTACGGATGCTAGTCACCTTGCTGTTCACTTGGCCTGCTGAGAAGCTCAGTCTTCAAATATGATTGCCCTCAGTCTTCCAATAATGAAGATTCTTGTCCTTTCATGCATCACCTATGAATCGACCCTTGAAAAATTTATCTTCATCTTGCTCAAAGAGAACTTGTTGCCAAACCGAGAGAGAATTCGACTCTGGACTCGATTAACATCGTAACAAGAGGGAAGACACATCCAGGAACTTGGCATTCTCTGTGGTGACTAAGATTTGCAACAGGTCCCGATTACCACTCAGATTATAATGAGAACTGGAAACGCGACAGATTTATAATTCCGCAAGGACGGAAAATAACTTCACGCTCAACGGCTTTAATTCTCAGAATTGTCTCTAGATATCTTTGGCACCTGTTTTCGAATGTGATCATTCATGCACTGCAGTCAACATTCATCTGCACTCTTCAGATAATGGGATCCTCTGTGCCTCTCCCTGGGTCAATCATATCTTTCCGATTTGCAACCTCGCCTAGTAGCGTGGCCCAAACTCGTTAGTGGCTCGATCCCTAGTAAAACTCGGCCCTTGATTTGTTTCACAGATGGAATTCAGCCTTAAATGTAATGTGGTCAATACAAGCGGCCATTTTCAATTTTCTACGGCGCCATTAAAATTAATCACATTTCGAGTTGGTCTTCATAAAATGATTTGGATGACTTTTCAATTGATCCGTAAAAATTGTAGGATGATTATTAAGCAGACGAGAAATTCACTAAAATTCGTCTAGCATTTTGCAATGGAGATTTTGCCAAATTTATTTTTCTGCAACGAAATCATCTCCGTTACCTTCACAGTAAAACCATCAGGCTAGCAGGAACAGCAACTCTGATACCATTGTATGTCCCAAATGAAGAAAATTTGGAACAAACCCTTAGCGTAAAATTTCTACTCATAAATAGAACATTACCATGTAAAATATAACAGATTAAATGCATGCAATTCCATAACAGGATAAGCAGAAACAATCTGAGCTTTATTATAATATATAGATTGGGGTTTTACACGCTGGAATAACAAAATAGCTGATATAATTGAGATAAAACTGGCCACAAATAGATCTACAATAATGGCGCAATGGGCCTCCCAAAATAAACTGGAAATCAAATAACTGCAACCTGTGAACTCTGAATAGATCCACCAAGGAAAGAGATGGGTGCTCACCCACTCTCATTGAATCACCTGAGGGTTTTTGTCCTGGGGCTACTGCTGAAGTAAAGAACCGGGTTCTCAAACCTCTCCGCAAGAAAATACTCAACTCCAAGATGTCTCCAAATGATCTCCTCCTCCCCTTTTATAGATCTAATGAACAGATCTCCACGCCTCAAGAAGCATCTTATTTTATTATTATTCTAGAAGCTCCTGCATTGACTTTATCTTAAGTGAACCTTTAATTTTTATTTTATTTCACTTAAGTCACTTTTGGCCCATTTTCTCCAATTAATTACTTTTCCTTAATTAAATGACTAATTAAAGTCATTTTTAACTCAGGAAAATGGCAAATGCCCACCATACTCTCTTGGGCCACTGGAAGTCCCTTCTCAGCATCCCATCCTGTAGATCTTCTCGTTCCAGTTCTAATGATCTATTACACTCAGGTGTTCCATCAATTAATCTCCCCGGAATGCCATCTTGAGCATAATTAATTAAGTTATGCCCAATAATAACACTGATTTTTGAAAGTGGTCGGAATGCAACCAAACAAAAGCAAACGGTGGGGATGATGGAATATGCCATCAAATCCCATAAAAACTCCTCAAAATTCCATCGAGACCCTAATGACATAAACCTGCTCCACTGACCTGGCCACTCCCTGCCTTAGAAATCCACCCTGGCTATACTATGACGAAGAATAAAAATGGGGACATGACAACTATCCTGCCCCAAGATTGCTTGCCCTCAAGCAATCCATGTATGTGGACCAATCTAGTGGCCCAACGCAACTAAGACCCAATGCTCGGATCCCATATGAACCACTGGATGATGCTCTACTCTTGTGTCAACTCGTCCTGAACAGACCCCTCAATGCCCGAATCCCATACAAACCACTGGGTGATGCTCTGCTCCTGTGCCAACCCATCATGAACAGACCCCTCAATGCCCAGATCCCAGATCCATCTCTGACTGAACCTGTCATCAACGAATCCTCCTAGATCCGAATGCCACCAAGAACAAATATCAAGGCTCCATGGCTCCTGCTATGCTATAACTCCAACCATGAATGTTGCTCTATCCACCGCGTACCAACTCATCACCTCTCTCCAATCCAACCCTTGGCATAGACCAAGGTCAATCTCATCATGTTGATGTCGCACTAAAACACTGATGAGTGGCCAGCCTACATCTTATTGCCAACTGAAGCATCTGATATCTCTCACCTCTGAGGGCTCCTACAATACAATGCTTCTGACTAAAAAAGATACTCCATCAAAAAGATACTAGCTCATGATCTCCCCCTAATCAAAGCCATGGATGGTGTAAGGAACAAGTCTACTATGTTGATGCTAGTCTGTGCTCAACTCACGCTGCTCTACTTGGTTGGACAACAATATCCATTGGGAGAACCCTGCCTCTCTCCCTGTAACGGGTACAAGTGGCCAAACTGTGTTGCAAGCCCTGTCTATGTACTACTAGAGAGAGTTGTTGCTTGAAAATGCTGCAGCTCGGCTCACTACCACTACAATAATTTGCACCTCATCAATGGGTAGACCCAAAAATGGATGCACTGCCATCTCCCTCACCTGATAGGAAACTCCACACTCCTCAATCTCCTGCCAAATTGTCTTGTCATACTCCAACATCTCCTGAGGAAAAGTATCAACGAATACTGTCACCCTGCTATTGCTTTTGGGTAGCATTAGATGTGCTCTAGCCATGAAATTTGGTGGAGAGGCCAAGGCATATGAGATCTCCAAGACCCAGAAATCGTTTGGATAAATTCCACCCGGATGAAGAGATATTAAAATAGTTAATATTTTTAATGGGTCCCTAAGTCTAAACTTAGGAAAATAAAAATATTAATGTGTATTAATATAAAATGGGTGAGAAAGTTCTAAGTGAAGAGGATCAAGCCAATTCTAATCTTAGCAGTTGATTAGGGACTTAATCTCAGTCGTTGAATCCTCAACAGGAAAAGTATAAGAGGAGGCTTGAGGGTCAGTTGGAGATACAACAAGAGAGATCAAGAATTTGATTTTCTGGGGCGAGGTTTGCTGAGGAAACTGAGTTAGTGATCAATTGCAGTGAGGGGCAGTTCAGTAAGGGATTTCCATCCAAGGTTGAAGAATACATAGCAGAGAGGCAGTGAAGTGTCGAGAGAGACAGAGCAGGCACTAGAAGGGCTCATGCAGAGGCCAAAGCAGCCAGTGAAGAGGACACAGAGGGTCGTAGAGGCTGACACAAAGGACGCAGAGGGCCTCAAAGGCAGCGCTGGGAGATTTTGTGGGGCAAACTGGGAGCTGATCAGCAAATCCTAAGCCAGGAGTGGGTGACGCAGTTCCAGAGTAGTGCTTGGAGCAACTTTCACTATCCAGCACAAGTGTAACGACTGTCCTACTTCAAAGAAGTTAAAGAGTCGTTACCGAAACTGTAAAGATTACTGAAACTGTGAAACTGTATTTAATTGATTTGATGGAGTACTTACCTGATCTGCTACGGCTGTTGCGATGAGGATGCTGCAGAACTTCTCTCGTTACCGAATGACCAAACCACCCAGCCGAACCGAGTATACCTGGATACTCAATCCAGTATGCCTCTCAACCGAAGCATACCGTTCCCCCGTGCCCAGAGACTTCAAAACAGGTAAGGCTCAATAGTTCCGAATTACACGCAGTATGGATAAATTCCGCTCCTTCTTCCTTCCTGTTCAGTTTTTTTTTCCACTCACAGTAAATACCACCTTCCCCATCCACAGGCATCCATCCCCCCTTGAGACATAGAACACCCCCCCTTTTATAGCAGAGGTTCCTCCCTCTCTACGCATCAGTTCACCGCTTTTAGGAAAGGATAAGATTTTGTAAGGCGGTGACCGCTTAGTCAAGATATTTGCCTTTAGTAGAATCAGATTTGATATTTACCTTTAATAGAATCAGATTTTCACAACATCGGGTGGTGTCACTTTAATTTATGACAGATGGTACTTTAATTTAAATAGTATAAAACCATGATGATTTAAATATTACATATTATTTTATGTCTTATAAAATATCCAGTTTAATCATAAGGTTTATGGGTTTAGTTTTATTAGTACACCTTTTGGGTTATATATATGTAACCATATGAATAAACTCAACTATATTTCTTAGTGAGTGAATATTTCTTCTATTTACGAGAATTAGGTATTTAGTTACACCTTTGATAATTAATTCAGTTATCTTATAGACATTCTCCATGAATAGTCGATATATAGTCGATGTATATATATATACTTATACTAGTGCATTGTATATGATGCATGCATATGTAGCTATCACATGCATGCCTCATATGCATGCTAATATTGCTATGTTGTTCGGGTTTTGAGATGGGTTGTTACATACACCCCTCCTTCAAAAGAACTTCGTCCCGAAGTTAAGGGTTTATAAAGTATATTGATAATTCCTTTAAGGTATGTAAGGATTGTATTATGTGATTGAATTTTCATTTATGATCGTGGGGACACTTTAAAATTTGAGATTTTGAACGCTGATAGATTTCTAATTTTAATAGTCATGCCTTGCCCAAACCAGGTTCCCAAGCTATTCTAAAATCATCCTATCCTTCCTAATCTCTTCCGCTCCCATCCTATCCGTCCTCTACTGGAGTATGCCATGGCGTCAGCTATACTGACCTAACCATGCATAAACTCTAAGGATGGCAGTGTCGGCTATATCGACCTGATTCCCCAGTAGGCATCCGACAATCATCATCACACGTCTAGGGGAGCGTGACTCGCACAATCCTCCCATGACCCCAGGTTTTAGAGGATAAACGGTGGGCAACACCTCCACCCCTCCCAGTAGAATCAGGGTTAATACCCTTTCATGGAATCTCTTTGAGCCTTAATTGTTTTGAAGTTTCTGTCATCACGTGGTCATTTGGTAACGGATTTTATCTGCAATCATAAACACTTGTCCATGCATTTATAACATGTGCATTAATATTTTCAAACAAAACACCTAGCATATGTATATTTCATACATGTCATTTAAAGTATAACATACCTTGCCATAATCTATTCATGTCATTAGCTTTCATATTTACCATATAATCATTCTTTCGTGTATTGCTTTGTGCATAAAACTCATGACTTTAAATTGCTAACTGACACTTGATATTGATCTTACGAGCACCAATCGTTATGTTCCAAACTTTCATTGATCTGCAAGTGTTTGCTTAGTAACAACTAACTGGGTTATTGTCTTACTTGGTAACGAAATGCATCATATGGACAGTCATTAGCAAGGACAAATCTCAATTCCTTCTTTTACAATAATGCTATTTAGTGTATTCTTTTATATATAACTGCTTGAAATACCTAGCTCAAAGTATGGTATGCAACACATTTTGGGAACATATTTTGTACTCAACATTTCTTTTAACAATAATACACCGAACACTGCTCTATGTTTAAATGGTAGTACTCTTTCAACACCTTGGCCCTATAGGTTGAATTTATGCTCACGGAACCTTTGCTCAGGTTGTATTCATCACTTATCTTATTGCTAAATTAGGTCTGAGTGTTGCGTAGTATCCGATCCTATTGACTGTTCTACTACCAAGGACTTGATATTCATGCCAAGTAAACTACTGTTTCCAGATCTTTTGCCAGCGCACATTCCAGGGTCCGAACTTAAGTTCTATGCATTATACCAGTTATTTTTATGCCTCTATATAAATGAGTTAATGACTGTTGCATTTCTTAGTTAGTTCCTCATCACCCGGTGTTTAATAGTAGTGTATTCCTGGTTGAATAATTGTGAATGGTATATATAACCGCTTGAGCTCAATTGTCTGGTTCTGTTACCATTTAACTGGAAGTATAGTGGAAAAACTGTTCATCAGAGTTCAATTGAAAGCTGAGACACGTCACTTTAGATTGTTTGAATGCAACAAATCAAAATGGAAAAAAAACCTGTTTGCATCCTAATATTCCTGATATTAACCTTCTATTATATATCTGACCACTGTGTTGCAAAACATTAAAATGCAGAATAAAAGGCATGATATGGCTTTAACGTCCTTGAAAATATTTGAATATTGATAGATATAGATATGACATTCTTCGAACCCACACCTCTGTCAAAATCTGAACCCGATACAGAGGAAAAAGGGCTAACCAGTCCGGTGAAACAGAATAACCATCAAAATTTGCAGAACGTGTGCTTCCATCAACATTCCAAAATATGGTAATCGTTGCAAACATGACCATTGGAAGGCCAACAGGGTTTGCACGTTCCTGAGAAGCCTACTCAGACAATATCTCTATATATTGACAATATCTCTAGGAGCATCAGACACTTGTCAATGTCAGTTGACCAGATAAGCACATAATCATGAGCAGATAAGCACATAATGACTGTCCTTTGAAATTGTTTAAGGCCTCAAACAGTTTAAAACAAAATAGGAACCAATATGGTTTTGTAACAAGGATTATCTTTATCAGCCTTTGTTTCCATTTTCGTTTCAAACAATGCCATGATACACAATCTACAGCTTACAGATAACAACCGATGTGAAAAAGGGGATCACTGTATCCTTCACACAAACTCAGAAATTTGTCAGAAATTAAGAGAATATACAGGAGGGAATCCTACATCCTTTACTGTGGTATAGTGATAATAATATGGCTAAATTATGTATAACAGCTGGGGTAATTTTGAGTAAGGAAGATATTATATTTGACTCTTTTAGAGACCTCATTGAATGTTATTTGTCCACAGTATATATATATATTTTCTGAGGTAAAAACTATTATGAAGACATCTACAGAAGTTTTCATACGAAATTGAAGAAAGGTCTCATAGAAGAACTTTATACAACTCAATTATCAAGGAGGAACATCTACGTGGTTGAAGTAGAGTAGAATTATCATCACATCTCAGCAAAATATCTTAGAGATTGAAATGTCCCGAACATTAACTATAGGAGCCAATACAAAAGACTGTTTTAACTGCAATCAATTGCACCAGCAGTAGAATGTGTGAGGTTTAAGGTTTATGTGATTGCTATTGCAAATGAAATGGAACTGTTAATTGGGATAATATGGAACATCGAAGTAATTGTCCTAACAAAGAACATAACTAAAATTAACAGAATGCCTATCATAGAGATATGTTATAACTTGGATCATCACTAATATAGTTGAAATTGAGGTATATAAGAAGGAAAGGTCGAACTCGTCATATAAGCTTCAGAATGATAGAAGTTTCATGGTAGCATGACCTTGATTGCAACCTACAGAGATGCCCTTGTCAACCAATAGATCTTTCCAGAAAAATACCTCAGATTTAAAATGCCACAAAGATTATAGCTTGGCTACAGAGGCAGATACGAGCTCATCAGAGAGACTTTGTTTATTGGATCCAAGGGATTTGATTTTGATTGCAGAGATTCAAGAGAACCAATACCACGGCTTCTTGATATCGATTCTTCTTACTCATATATATTTGGACCATACCCTAGAGAGGTTAAATCACCGAAATAAAAACCAATTCGGATTCCCATAAGATGCCAAGAAGTACAATAACAAGGATGATATATGATGTTAATACTTTGCTCAATTTGATCTCTGGCTTTTTAAAGGATCAATAATATCAGTACAAATTCAGGAGCCATAGATACATTACTTAGAGATCACTGAGTATTTAGAAAGGTTAGAATCAGATAGGTGATCATACCTTTAACCATTCTTTCACTGGTACCTTCCAAGATTGAAACTTCTGAGAAATACCACTGATGATTCCAAGTGCAAGGATTGATACTCCAACTGCCACTTCAGGAACCAAGTAATCTTCGACTTTCTTCCTTAACCTAGCTCGGGTTCCTTGTTAGAAAACCAAATATAGTGTAGTACAAGCGATATTTTCTGAACTTCAGATATTATTTGTGAGGTTAACAGTATTTTTTTTTTTTATAGATTTATTCTTCTATCAACAAATAATTATACCTCAGAAATTAACCACAGTAGTAAGGAGAAAGCAGAGATCACAATACACAATAAGAGATACCAGGAATTAGGTCCAAGACCAGGGCAACACCCAACCAAATCCTTCTTAGAGAGATCCTTCAAAATATATAAAGACAAGGACTATACTGACCCAAGAAGACTTCCACAAGTGCAAGGTTTCCACAACTGAATGTCCTATAAAGATCACAAAGGAAAGGTTGATTCTCTCACAAGACTAGAATGTACCCTTCCTATACAACATTAGATCCAGATCTTCAAGTTCTAAAGCTCGAAGAAACTGATGGAGTGTTGAATTCCCAAGCAATTCAGAAACCCCTGGGTAAAGCATTTAATTTGCTCTGCAACAGGTGTCACAAAATGACATTGAACCAGCAGTTTAACATATCGATGTCGATTCTTACTGTTTACAACCAAGTCCCTGACTTATGAAGTCATTACAAAATGAGAATAGAAACATCAAATACGGAAGAAACACCGATAACTTGGTGAGCATTGAGATGAAAGACAAGAAAAGTTGTGTCCTGTAGAATGTAAATTTTTTTTTTTGTGCCACAGGAACTCATTAAATGCGGTTTTTAAAACATTACAAAACATACCACTTTAGGATATATCACTATACCATTCAATTTATCAACCAAACTAGAAGTGACTTTACATTAAAATTAATGAGGGGTTGTCCAAAATCACGTGTCATTGGTGACATCATGCTAAGAATAATCTTACTACTTTCGATTTAATGATGTTATGTCGATATAGTAAAGTGCCTGATGTAAGTGATAAAGAGGGTATAGGAAATTAATTGTATTACATTATTTATTTTTTTTTTTTTTTTTTTTTTTTTTTTTTTTTTTTTTTTTTTTTTTTTTTTTTTCTTTTTTTTTTGGTTTAGGTGATTCAAGAGACCGTAGGAATCATGTAATTTAATTGTGTTAATTTATGGTTCCATTTCAGCACATTCGATTCCCTATAACTATACCAACTTCGATTCCATTTCAAGCGTTTTACCACGTTCGATCGCTACAGCTGTAGATACTTAATTGGAGTTCAAAATCGACAAAACTCTAAACAAGAAAAGACGCTAGGAAAAATAATGATATAAGTCATACGTTTAGGAAAAAATAAAAATGAAACGAATATTCTAGTTAATTTATCTATTTTGATTGAACCGCTGGTTTGAACGAGATGCATGTGTCATGAATGATACCAGACTTCTGTGGTTCACTGCCACCAATCGTCAAATTTCTCACAAGTGGCCTCCATTCGGTTGAGGTGTGAATATACGAAATGAAATGTGGAGGAACCATGACTTTTCCACTTGGCTCTCCAGACATCGCCCCACATGGTCATCCAACTACCCTGAAGGTGAACGGTTGAGATAATGGTTTAAAACTGCTTCTCATACATTCTCATTTCTTTGGTCTGATGATTTATTGATTTGCTCTGGTTTACTGTCTGCCTGCTTCATATGACATGCGAGTAAAGATTTTTCCTGGACCCGTTTTCGCATTATCAGAACGTCCATTCTCATTGGAATTTTTGTTTTCTTTATTGAACAGCAAAGCTCGGGAATAACGCGCCTCTGCTGAAACATCCTTCACAATTTCGACGTTCTCAATTTCATCAATCAAACCATCACTCTGTGTTTGAAGAACACCGAAATTGGTGGGATAAGCCGCTGCAGCATTATTACGCTCGATCCATCTCCAGCCCTTCTTCTCCTTAGCTCCCAACTGCTCCTCCAGGGCTAATTTATGCTCCCTCCCGTGCTTGTACTACTTAAAGCGCACAAGTATCGGCTTTCCACAAAACCCTGGATTTCGATGCCCTCCTCTAACATTGGTAATTTACTGCTGTACTAATTAGCATAAAGGATCCACTGTTGTAATAAGTTACATCACTGATGTTTGTTCATTCTAAGATCTGAAATCATAACAGTAATATCTTATTCCATTCTTAAATTGGATTTTAGTAGTGTGTTGTTGTGTTTTGGGAATTCACTTATTACATTCAAAGGAACTAATAAAAACATAAATAACTCTCTGCTGTCCTAAATTGCTAATTAGAAATCTGAATATTACAAGTGGTTCTGAACGTTTTCAATAACTCATTGAGGAGACACTAATCTGATTGTCTATCTCTTGAGGGGCATTGATAACTATTTGGGATAACTATTGATATCTTGTAGACTGTCATATATTGAAAATAAGCTACAACGGGCTTACCCCATTTTGACAGTGGCACTTTCTGAGGTCTGGTGTATTTCTTTTATTGCTAAGGTTCATCATTGGTTAATCAGTACGGTAGCATTCAAATAGTTAGAGGCAGGACAAATTGATAATTATATTTTTCTGATGATCTCATAAAAGCATCAAGAATAACTTCTTAGTGAGATCTTGATTTATGATTGCATGGTTATAAACTGCATCTAGTCTTCATTTCACAACCTCACTTGACATTGGTTGCTTGTGCTTTCAATGTTTTATTTAGTCATCATCTCATATGTGAAATGCATTCTAAGATTATCTAGTCTAGATCATTTCATTAAGTAGTCCTGCAACACTTCATTTTCTGCCTTTGGAATTCCGTGATCCTGTGTTTGAAGTTTCCACTGGTTTATAACTGATAATTAATGAACCTTCTAATAAGCACGAGCAGTCTCTACTGAGTGACCCTAAGGCGTTTCATTGACTGCTGAAGGAATCTTTCAGTTTTGCACTTTGCATCTCATCTTGCATTTGATCATTTACAACTAGAGTCTGGAATCGTCCGAAATCGTGCAGAGACTCCTTAATCAGTAATCAAAGTTCCAATTGAATTATTGAAGGGCGTGTGGTATTGTTTGAGAATTTGGAAGCCAAGACTCTGCTAGAAGAAGGATTGATCTGTGCATTAATGCCATATTATGCAACGAAAGCAGTTTATTCCAGATTCCAAGAAGGTTGAATCAATCACAAGCTTGTAGCAGTTCATTGGAGGAGTCACATTAATATTTTGTCTCTGTAGCAGCTTGTTGATGCTAAGACTGTCAGTTGATGCATGTTTGAGTTTACCCTGTAGACAACCCTTCTACTCATATTTCTGGACGACGTGGGAGTAATATTGCGCACTAGACCTGAGCTTTTGGAGGTACATTCTGGAATATGACTGGTTATTTGATAATATTTTTCTCCAGAAATCATTGTTTAAACTAATTGTTGCTTTTTCCAGGGCTTCCTCTTCATTCTCTCTACTCCGTTGAAGTTCTTCTTCAGGTGCTTTATCTTCTTCAGGGGTTTCTCAATTTCTGTTCCTTTCGTATGGGATCATCATTGAGGTAGTACCATCATGCTTTCCATGCTCAGAACAAAACTGTACATATTACAGAGATCATTCCTTATTAATATGTGTACATGGTGATTCAACAATGTCGTGATCACCGAGTAGTCTACTGTCATAAATCCTACGTTTGACTGGAATGACAACAAGGAGAGTGATCTAATATCATTCACAACGAGGAGGATGTCGAGACTCGAGACTGTAATATGTATGTCGAGATTGAGACAACATCTTTAGGATCAAGCATGATCTCCATGAAGCCAAGACAGTAATATAAGTGTATGTCGAGGATAGTCCATCCATAGTGACTGCATCCTCATCCGAAGTTCTGTTGCTTCATCCATCCGAGATAGGTATGCCCAGAATGAGATAGAGACATCACTTCATCATTTAAATGTTCAGACCACACGCAGCCTTTTTCTGCTCTGTCCAGCCGAGGACATCACCTTCAGATCATAGCTCTGCTCTGTCCAGCCGAGGACATCACCTTCAGATCATAGCTATGGTGAGAGTAGACTAGCCCGAATCTTCTGATTATTCACTCACATTGGTACATTCGACTCACGTATCTGTTTATCCTCTGTTTATTAGGTTGTAATGTGGAAGTTAGGTTCAGTCTTCAATCTCTGGCAGATAATATTAAATGCAGAAAAGGCTCACTTGAGTTGCCGAAGCTTTCAGCGAGTAGACCAAACGGCTAGCATGGTTTCTGATGAAGGCATGCATCAGTCACTGAGCACTGTAATTGATTCTGAACAAAAGATATGAGGAGAACACCCAGGAAGATGCCAAACACAGTCCGTAAGGAATCATTAATGCCAGCACCTATAAATTTTGAACACTAATATGTTTTCACTATTTCATTCAACAGGTTATTATGATGTTTACGTCTGCTGGAAGCTCCAATAAAGTTTGGATATGTAACTGTTAAACGGAAGAACTTTCTTATGGTTGTTGGTTACAATTCCAGCTATATGATGGTAGCCACTAAGGTCCCGAGTGTTTGAATTTAGCTCTGATACCATATGTAACGACTGTCCTACTTCAAAGAAGTTAAAGAGTCGTTACCGAAACTGTAAAGATTACTGAAACTGTGAAACTGTATTTAATTGATTTGATGGAGTACTTACCTGATCTGCTACGGCTGTTGCGATGAGGATGCTGCAGAACTTCTCTCATTACCGAATGACCAAACCACCCAGCCGAACCGAGTATACCTGGATACTCAATCCAGTATGCCTCTCAACCGAAGCATACCGTTCCCCCGTGCCCAGAGACTTCAAAACAAGTAAGGCTCAATAGTTCCGAATTACAAGCAGTATGGATAAATTCCTCTCCTTATTCCTTCAACCGCACCCTGTTCAGTTTTTCCACTCATAGTAAATACCACCTTCCCCATCCACAGGCATCCATCCCCCCCTTGAGACATAGAACACCCCCCCTTTTATAGCAGAGGTTCCTCCCTCTCTACGCATCAGTTCACCGCCTTTATGAAAGGATAAGATTTTGTAAGGCGGTGACCGCTTTGTCAAGATATTTGCCTTTAGTAGAATCAGATTTGATAATTGCCTTTAATAGAATCAGATTTTCACAACATCGGGTGGTGTCACTTTAATTTATGACAGATGGTACTTTAATTTAAATAGTATAAAACCATGATGATTTAAATATTACATATCATTTTATGTCTTATATAAAATATCCAGTTTAATCATAAGGTTTATGGGTTTAGTTTTATTAGTACACCTTTTGGGTTATATATATGTAACCATATGAATAAACTCAACTATATTTCTTAGTGAGTGTATATTTCTTTTATTTACGAGAATTAGGTATTTAGTTACACCTTTGATAATTAATTCAGTTATCTTATAGACATTCTCCATGAATAGTC
>APFE030271385.1:0-11783 GCA_000404065.3 Pinus taeda | reverse complement strand
TAATGAACATAAATGAGTAAGGCTAGAGCCAATACCAAGAATATGATAGAAATATTAGAAAAGGAATCTAGATAGTTCTTGAATTCCTTATGCCTGGTGGACACAAAGGGCTCATGATGGTGTAAGTTACAGAATTATAACAACAAATCATGGAATGGTTTGCTAATTGATCTATATTATAACCACCTCATGGTTGAGAAAGGTCAAGTTTGACTGGAACCTAGACGACTAGAGAAATTTGATCAATTGAAAGAAAGGTTAATTACAAGATTTGATATGAGTCGATACAGTAGATTAAGCGTAAAAATAAAAATAAAAATAAAGAAGAGGAGAGAGAATAATGGTAGCATATTGGCACAAGCATAAACTATTACTATTGTCATGTTATGAGCCATTAGGAAAGTGCAACGTGTCACCGGTTCATGGTACCCCAAATAGGTACCTCAATGAACTTCAATATGACTTGTATGGACATAAAGTAAGTTTTGTCCAATGGTTGTTTGGAATGAGAATACACTTACAAACTCATTATGTCAAGATAACTACATTAACAAGATGTCAAGAGGGAGCTAGCAGGAACGAAAATGCAAGGGGGAAGAGCCCCATAGATGATAAACCTAAACCCAAGAAGGAAACATGTAACCCCAACCCCCTAGTCAATAACTTACATAATAGAGAGGGATACAACCCTAAAGAGGGAGAGTGAGAAACTCATGGGTCAGGCATGTTGGAGAGGCATGATTGTAAGACCATGTGACATAAATTTCTTGTTAAGTTTTTAAAAATCTAAGCATGCCTGTACTATTTCTGATTGTGCCCTGGATTGTTATGGTGGTTTTTTCTTCAAATAATGCCTTGTGCTTTTGGCTTGGATAGTCTACTAAGAAGATTAGAAAAACTTTAATATATATATATATATGGAAACCAACTGAACTATAAAATATTGATCAAGATTTTATGCATGAAACAACGACGAATAATTGATGTGGACATATCTGGGTCCACTCGAACAAAGGACAAGAGAAATAGAATTTATCCTCTAACTTTGGTAATTTTGTGATACAACACCTTTTTTATATTATGGAATTTGTTGCTGCTTAAAGTACAGGTCATTGGTGATCATCTTAGAAAAATAAAAAAGGATTGATAATATATACAGGGAAACCAACTAAACTATAAAATATTGATCAAGATTTAATGCATGAAACAACGATGAATAATTGATGTGGACATATCTGGGTCCACTTGAACAAAGGACAAGAGAAATAGAATTTATCCTCGAACTTTGTAATGTTGTGATACAACACCTTTTTTATATTATGGAATTTTTTGCTCCTTAAAGTACAGGTCATTGGTGATTTTATTAGAAAAATAAAAAGGTATTGATAATAACAAGACTGATTATTGGAGAATGGTGTAATATGATAATTAATTATTCTTCTATTGTGATCATATTGTTGATTATTATAAAATTAAAGACATGTTGTGGACCGATAAAAAAGAAAAGAAAAGAACTATAATAGTTAATGTAGACAACGATATAACCAGTAAACATGACAGAATAAGGAAGTTATGACTGATGCATATGTGGTGTTTGGAATATAAGTAAAAGAATAATAATGTTATCCAGCATGACAGTAAACTACTTGCAACTATCATAAAGATAAGAACAATGAATGGGTTTTGAAAACCTTATTATCCCTATATAAATGGTGTAAATAAAGTTGGTACTTTCTTGATTTGAAATTATAGCGGAACCATGTGATGAGGTTTTGGTCAATGGACATAGCCATTGGTAAGAAAAAGGATTTATTGTTATTGATAGCTTGCCAACTCTTGTGAGGTTGTAAAGCATTCTAATGACCCTTAATGGGTACATAAATAATGATTGATGGTGTCGGTAACAAAATTGAGATAATTATATGTATATACATGTTCTTAAATAATGATTGAAGGAAAGTAATGATAGCCTTTGATAATTGTGAATGTAGGTCGAATTGGACAGAGAACTCTCAGTTGAACCTCTGTATTTGCAAACAGAGCAAAATCATGCTACAAAAGCAAGCTAACACCAAGAAAAGTGCAACTAAGGCACTTAGCCGACAAAAGAAGCCTAGGAAAATGAAAATTTTAGGCATGAAGTATATCACAACCTATTTTGAAGGGATAGAAGAAAACAATGAGGACGATGTTTCGCTCAAGGGAGTGAATATGTAACACCCCTTAGTGAAAAGTAAATAATTAATTTACTTTTATTGTAGTAAATTAGTAAATTGTGGGTTGTGTTGAAGCCTGGTGGAAAATTTAATGTTTAAGGTTATTTTATTTTTATTTAAAAGTTGGTTATGGCCAGCCAGGGAATTTATGGGGGAAAAGGAACTAAGTGAAAGTTTCATTTATCAGATAGTTAGGGGAAAATTACTCCCACCCCTAGAGATAAATAATCTCAGTTGTGGGAATAGAAGCCAAGAGGGGATGAGAAGAAAATTCCTGATACATTTAAGAGGGAGACTGGAAGTATTTTCTTCCTCAGACAAGACGTTGTTGAGGAAGGGTAGGACGCTACTAGTTACGATATTGTTGATATGGTGGGAGGCCAGTGGAATCCCTAAGACAAACTTGGGAGTCTGTGAGTTCCTGGGCTAGACTGGTAAGGTCTTAATGCCTTTGGATAGACTTGGAGAGGTCTTTTTCTACTACTATTTTAGAAATGGTAACTAGCATTGGGGGAGAGCGGGTAGTGGTTACCATTCTAGTTTTTTGGGAGGAGTAACCTTTTCCTCTATGGTTTTTCCTGATAGCATATCCTAAACAGATAAGTAATCTATGCTATAATGTTTTCTTTCAGAACTTAAAAGTTGTTGTAAATTATAGTAGCATATGAAATTTTTGTAAAAAATGTCCTAAACTACTTAATGTAGAGGATCAATAAAACTTTTGTAAACTTCGTAAACTATGAAATTGTGAAAGAGTTATGTTATAGTTATAGTAACGATGTATGATAAATAAGTTGCTGTTAAAATAAAATTATAAATGACTGGATGATTAAAGAACATGAGAAATATATGATGTTAATGTATTATACAACAAAGTGGCTAGAGAATGTATTTTTTGACAACCTAGATTGTGCCTTAAAAAGTGAAGGAGAAAGGTTAGTTCCATTATTCAAAAAGAGGTCTATCACTCGAAACTATCCTTGTCTCCATAAATATATACATTTATATAAATAAATTCCCGATGGTGAAGGACAAGTCCCGCAGAAATCAGGTCCCACCTGTCCATATGAATAATAAAGTAATAATCTATTGGACATGAAATGAAAGCAAGTAAACATAAACTGTATAGGAGGTCGTATGCAACAACCACAAATAAACTAAACCAAGGCTTCCAACAAGGTGGTAACTCCATAAATATATACATTTATATAAATAAATTCCCGATGGTGAAGGACAAGTCTCGCAGAAATCAGGTCCCACTTGTCCATACGAATAATAAAGTAATAATCTATTGGACATGAAATGAAAGCAAGTAAACATAAACTGTATAGGAGGTCATATGCAACAACCACAAATAAATTAAACCAAGGCTTCCAAGAAGGTGGTAAGCCTAAGTGAACTCGTGTCATTGAAGTCGTAAACAAGAATAAAAACTACAACTGCATCCACAGTAATACGCTAGTACATTGATACTAAATTAAATATAAATCTATATTCCAATTCATAGAGGAAAAATCCAGGTCATAACCATGAATGGAATTCCGGAAATACTATAAAAAATAGAAGAAAGGTAATACTTATAAATTGTACTGGACAATAACCCCTTTTCTATTAAACAGTAAGGACTGGTAATTTTACTTACGGGATGAAAGCCGAAGACTATTTACAAAATGGTCAACTAATACTCAACAAAG
Source organism: Pinus taeda (assembly GCA_000404065.3). Classification (NCBI taxonomy): domain Eukaryota; kingdom Viridiplantae; phylum Streptophyta; class Pinopsida; order Pinales; family Pinaceae; genus Pinus; species Pinus taeda. Next base: position 7,873 of record APFE030271385.1, on the reverse strand, counting down.
GAACATATAGGAAAAATAGTTTAACGTATTTAGTCTACTTGTTCCTTGACTAAACAGTCGGGTAAATCGATAGAGTTGACGTGCCCAAAAGAAAATAATAATTCATTCTATAGTAACGATAATAAATTATCAATTCGGCACATGTCACTAATAAAATGAAAAACCTTAATATGAGAAGAATTATAGTAAAAACACCGAGTTAGGGTTTTAGGTCATACAATCGTTCACTTAAAAAAAAAGTCGAGCATGACAGGGGCATGACTAACTCAGAAACTAGTATGCGACTTGGAAAAAGGCACATCCAAGAAGTTACGAAAGGAGCTTGGTAAACCCTATGTGTGCCAATATTGTAGAAGGCCAAATATGAACAAGAAAATTGTGCATAGGCAAACCTATCAACCACCGAGATTAATGGGTCAAAGAAAATGGAAATAGGCAAGAAGTAAGAAACCCAAGATCCTAAGGGCAAAAAAAAACAACCCCATAATTTACCTATGTGAACTGAAGACTCTTGTAATCGCCATTAGACAATTGTAGACCCTAAAAAGAATTAGAGCAGAAACATATATGGAAGGAAGAAAATTAAGTTAAGTGAGCCTATAAAGCTTACTTGGAACCAAAAAACTGATTATACCTCCAAATTTGGACGAGAGATAAAACTCCACTTGAAAGAAGCTAGACATACACCAAACATGTGGAAAGATGTACTTTAACAGAAGTTGAGGGGTTTCCCTTTCTAACTACCATACAAAGAGCCATGAGTTATGGCATGGTTAAATTAGGAAGAACACAGAGATCGAAATCTGCAAATAGAATTACATGCAAATTCCTTAAAACCTAGCTCCATCAAAATGGAATTTACACAAAAAAAAAGTTAAGAAGGAATTATTTAAGGTACCTGGATTGTTAACGCTGAAGAATTGGTCCAAAACCTTCAACGAATAGGGATAAGACTAAATCATCAGGGCAAAGCTTTGTTGTACACGCGGAGGTGCCAATGGGGAGCGAACATAACAGAGGCGAGGGTGGTTACATCCCATAACGAACCTTAGTCCTTCACTACCATCAGATCCAAACCCTGGAAATCCAAGGGAAGATCTATAGACACCTCAAGGGTGTCAGTATGGACCACGTCGCATGGTAGAATAGTCCAAATAAAAGTTAAGGAATCTGATGAACCGAGGTGGCGTAATATCAATGGGTTACAAAAACATATACAAAATATTATGAAGAGGCTAACATTCACTAAACCATATAAATACAACTATCGTGGGAAGATGGTATTATATAATATAAACTAAGATGTTAGGATATTAAATAACCTAGTAACACAACTACTAGTAACCCATATACGAAAGGTATAATAGTAGATCTAGGATATGAGGGTGCATTATTAAAATTCCACATACGTGAATATATCACCTCTAATTGAAACATAATAGATTTAGACTTGTGGTGCGATTGACTAAGAACAATACAATGCAACACAATATTAACCACTCTCAACTATAATGTTAATATTAATTATTGGTCTAGGAACTTGGTGAATAAAATTGTTGTGGTAGAATTTTTTTTTTTAAAGTACTTACTATATATGTTACATAATTATTATTACATAAAACCATTGAATCTTATAATAAACTCATCATTGGAAAATTGTTATATAGAAAAATATAAAATCTATATCAAATTTTTATTATATGAATCAATTTTTTAGCGAGGTAAAACCATAAAATTATCATTTCACCATACACAAAACTTAGATCACAATAAATTATACAACTTTAAAAATAAATCAAAAATTTCAACAAATTATATAACTCTTACAATAAATCAAAATTTTCAATAATTTTTAAATCAATTTAGAATTACACAAAAAAAAAACCTAAAATTATAATTTTATTCTACACACAGCGTAAATCATAATAAATTATATAACTCTAAAATTAAATCAACTTTATTACACTATTAAATATTAATATTTAAACCACTGCTCACCTCATCATCTTAATATAATCAATTGATTAAACTCATTATGACTTGTATTTTAGTTACCATTATTTTAATTTAAATTAACTTAAAATTAATATAAAATTACATATTAATAATAATAATAATGGAAGAAAGAAGTTGAAATTGACTATCTCTGAAATTTTAATTATGATATCAATCTCCATCACTTCAAACCATAATAAAATTATTACCTTTTTAATGCAATTGATTTCTTTTCCTCCAAACCATAATAATAATATTACCTTTTCAATATAAGTACAGTCTTTACTGGACAGAGGTTTGAAAATAGGAACTTGCTTTTTAATTCATGATTTTTGTCCCTCTGTGTGCCATGGTCTACATTTTACATATATACTCTCACCCTTTAGTGTCCTTCAAAGTTTCGTTGACTCATTATTGAAGGGCAATTATGAAGATATGCCCTCCACCCCTTTGTGTTCAGGGTCGTATAAACTTGTATGGTCAATAAAAGGAGACATCTCTAGGATTCCTTGCAGAGAAGTTCCGTGAGGAGGTCTAATGGAATATTTTAATGATCAATGAAATGTATAACTCAAATAATTTAAAGATAAAGTATATTTGCCAATAGTGAAGCATTTTCAAAGTTCCATTTACTGTATGATATGCATTGCATGAATTTATTCTTGGAATCTATCCCATTAACCAGGATTTTATGAAAGTAATTTATTGTAATGTATGCATTGCAGTAATTTATTGTTGGAATCTATCCCAATTAACCAGGGTTTTATGAAAGTAACTTTCATTTCATTCAATAAGTTTGACACTTTTTTGAAGGCATATAATTTATTGGGGATAGTTGAGTGATGATGACCTAATGTAGCCAACAAGTCAATAATGAAAGCAAATTCACATGAGGTTCACAGATACCACATTTCTGAAGCTGGTTTGGTTAGGCTCAGTTTTCTTTCCAAAAGCATTTACTCAATGACATCAACTTAAGCCCCACATGAGTAAGACAAACTTATTGATGCTTCATTAGTTTAGAAGTGGTAGGTGACCATAACTGGTCATAAATAAGTGGTTTTAACATGGCAGGTAACCATGAACTGTTTTCATTAAAATATCATCAACAAGTGGTTTTAACATGGCAGGTAACCATGAACTGTTTTCATTAAAATATCATCAAATCTAATTTTGTTAATCAAGATTTTAATATAAATTGTGAATTGAAGTAGCCCTATGTTAATCAAGATTTTAATATAAATTGTGAATTGAAGTAGCCCTATGTTAATCAAGATTTTAATATAAATTGTGAATTGAAGTAGCCCTACACATTTTTGTGGAATATAAATGAAATATAGAACATTTCAGTAAAAAATGTGGAATATAAATGAAATATAGAACATTTCGGTAAAAAAATAATAATAACATTGAAATATGATAAAAAATATATTCTCCCTTAGCATACCAGTGGCTAATAAACGAATGCTCTTTGGGTGTTTGCCTAATGTAGTTATAGATGCTTATAGATTGTAAGCTATCATTCATGAAACATAAAAGCTAATACCAAGACCACATTGGCATGAAACCTAGTAACTTAAAAAAAATGAAACATAAAAGCTAATACTAGAGCCACATTTGCATGAAACCTAGTAACTTAAAAAAAAAATTGTGATGATAAGGACTTTTTAAAAAATTTATTTTCCTTTATTTTCCATTATGATGTTGGAATTCCTTTATAGAGTTTGTAAATATATTTTAAATATTGTAATTTTACTTGGATATAAATATTATTGGATATATTTTCCATTTCTTTAATTAAACTTAAAAATATTGCCATTAATAATAAACATATATCTTATTGTAGTAATCAAATTACCAACTATGAGAACTCTTGCTCTCAATCATCATGTTTACAAAGCATTAAAAAATATACCAAATTGACAATAAGCAAATACCTTTATGTTCTGAGGTGAAATCTTGGAATACTTTTCATTCCAAAAGTTGGACATAAAAATTCTCTTAAAGCATCCATTTCCGTAATCTTACACATCATCACACATTAAGTTTGTATTTGGATCAAACAAATTTGTAACTATGAAAAATAAAAGAGTGTGAAGGTTATACTAATGGACAATATTTCAAATTATTATTAATATTATTATTTCAGAGAAATTTAATATATATATATATTATCTTTATTTTAATTATCATATTTGAATCTTTTGAAATAAATGGAAAAATAGTAAAATAAAAATCTAAAAAACGAAAGATATGTAGAATTTTATATGTTTTTTAAATAAGTAAAATAAAATTTGATGTAAAAATCTATTAAAAAAAAAATGAATTTTAGCTTAATCTTACTTCAAATTGAAAAATCTTATGGATTATAGCTCAAGGCCTTTCAAATAAATTAATTAAAAAGTAATTTTATAGTTTATTTATAAATATCATAAATATGTTAGGATATATATATACAATTCTTTAGATTATGTGTTCTTTAAAAAAAAAACAAAAAAACAAAAACAAAGAACAAAAAAACAAAAAACTTATCTTTTTATCACAAAATCTTCAAGTGAGTAAACAATATTTATTGAGTTAATATGAGGTCCAAACATACCTTCCTAGCATTATAATCTATGGATGATTAAAAAAAACAGTATAAGATAAATATATATATATATATAAAAAAAGATATAAAATTAATTTATATATTTTTATTAAAATATAAAGAAGATTTGTTTAAATTTGGTTATGGCTAACCAAAGAATTTTTTAGGGAAAAGGAATTAAGTGAAAGATTCATTTAAGAGATAGTTAGGAGAGAGGTGCTCCCACCCCTAGAGATAAATCATCTCAATTGGAGGAATAGAAGCCAAGAAAGGATGAGAGAAAAATACCTAAAGCATCTAAGAGAGAAATTGGAAAGTATTTGCTTTCTCAAACATGAGATTGTTGAGGAAGGGTAGGACACTACCAATTAGGGTATTCTTGAGTTGGTGGGAGGCTAGTGGAATCCGTAAGACAAAATTGGGGGTTTGTGGGTTCTTGGGCTAGACCGGTAAAGTCTTGATGCCTTTGCATAGACTTGAAGAGGTCTCTATCTACTATTGTTCTGAAAATGGAAATTGGCATGGGGGGAGAGCGAGTAGTAGTTACCATTCTCATTGGTTGGGAGGAGCGATCTTTTCCTCTGTGGATTTTCCTACCAGCCTAACCTAAATAGATAAATAATATGTGTTGTTAAGTTTTCTTTAATAACTTAAAAGTTGTTGTAAATGATAGTAGCGTATAAAAATTGTCTTGAACTAGTTAATGTAGAGGATCAATAAAACTTTTGAAAATTAGTAAATTGTGAAAATGTTCAAGAGTTTTGTTATAGTTATAGTGACATTGTATGATAAAGAATGATGAAGATTTTGTTAAAAGAAAATTGTAAACGATAGGATGATTAAAAGAACTTAAAAGATATGAGTCAATGTATATATAAACCAAAGTGGCTAGAGAATTGTATTGTTATGATGGACCTAGTTGTGGTCTAAAATATGAAGGCGAGAAAGGGTAGTCAGACACGGCTCTATCATAAAGAAGGGTCTTGGTCTCCATTAAATATGTACATTTATGAATGAGTTCGATTTTCCACAGTGTTCAATGTTTTGTTGTCGACGTTTTCGAGTCTGCAACTAGACTCGATCCATCAGGACAAATTTTTGTGAGTAGAAAAGAAGGTAAATGGTTAGGTATAAAATATGGAAATGGCAGGGGGATGTTGAAACAAATGGCCGACTCTTGTTTGCATTAATAATTTCATATTTATTATTTACATTTAAAAGTTGCTTATATATTTATAACCTAACCATTACTTCTTTTCTCCTCACAAAAATTTGTCCTGATGATAGTCGGGAGTTGCAAGACTCGGAAACGTCGACACAAAACATAACACTGTGGAAAAAATCCGAAATTTCATTCAGAAATCACACCACAGTATCTGCAATCTAAAATATGTACATTTATATAAATATATTCCCAATGGTAAATGGAAGGTCTTGCGGAACGCAAGTCCCACCTGTTCATAAGAGTAATAAAGTAATAATCTAGTGGACATGAAATGAAAGTAAGTAAATAAAAACTATAAAGGAGGTTGTATGCAAAAACCACAAATAAACTATAAGTGGATACTTCCAACAAGGTGGTAATCCTAAGTGAACTCAAGTCATTGAAGTCATAAACAAGAATTGAAACTACAATTGCATCTACAATAATAAGCTAGTGCATTGAAAATAAATTAAATATAAATATGGATTCCAATTCATAGAGCCAACATATAAGTCAAAACCATGAACATGATTCCATAAACACTGTAAAAACCTAAGAACAATATACTTATAAATTGTACATGAACATGATTCCATAAACACTGTAAAAAACCTAAGAACAATATACTTATATAAATTGTACTTGACAACAACCCCTTTCTCTTATTAAAGAGTAAGGACTGGTAATTTTACTTACGAGCTGAAAGCTGAAGACTATTTACAAAATGGTCAACTAATACTCAACAAAGGAACATAGAGGCAAAATAGTTCAACATATTTACTCTACTTGTTCCATCACTAAACAGTCAGGTAAACTTGCAGAGTTGAGGTACCCAAAAAAAACTTATAATTAATTCTATAGTGATGATAATAAGTTATCAATACAGTACATGTAGCTAATAAAATGAAAAATCTTAATCGATGAAGAATTACAGTAAAAACACCCAATGAGGGTTTTAGGCCATACAATTGTTTACTTAAAAAACATTTATAAACAAAAGTTTGAACCCGACATGAGCACAAATAACTCGAAAACTGGTATGCGACCTGGTAAGAGACACATAAAAGAAATTACAAAAGGAACTTGGTAAACCTTAAGTCTGCCAATACCATAGAAGGAAAAATATGAACAGGAAAATTCTGCAGAAGAAAACCTGTAAACCACCGAGATTAATAGGTTAGCGAAAATGGAAATAGGCAAGAAGAAGGAAACCCAAGATCATAAGGGAAAATGAAAACAAAAACAAAAAAAACCCCATAATTTATCTGTTTGAACTAAAGACTCCCGAAATTGCCATTCTGCAACTATAAACCCTAAAAATAATTAGAATGACAACAAATATTGAAGGAAGAAAATTAAGTTAAGTAAATCTATAAAGCTTGCTTGGAACCAAAAAACTAACTATACCTCCAAATTTGGATGAGACATTTAACTCCACTTGAAAGAAGCTCGACGTACGCCGAACAGGTGGAAAGATGATATTTCGAAACTTGAACAGAATCTGAGGGGTTTCCCTCTCTAACTGTGAGACCAAAATCCAAGAGTCATGACATGGTTAAATTAGGAAGAACTTAGAGATCGAAATCTGTAAATAGAATTACACGAAGATTCCTTAAACCCTAGCTTTGTCAAAATGGAATTTGTACAACTTTTTTTGAGACGACATTATTTAAGATATCTGGACTGTTAACATTGAAGCACTGGTCCAAAACCTTCAACGAACAGGCTAATACTGAATCATGAGGACAAAGCTTTGTCGGACATGCAAAGGCATGACTGGGGAACAACACGACAGGGGCGAGGGTGGTTAAAACCCATAACGAACCTTAGTCCTTCACTACCGTTGAATCCAGACAATCCATACCCTGGTAATCCAAGGGCGGATATATATAGACACCTCAAGGGTGTCAGTACGGGTCATGTCGCATCTTAGAATAGTTCAGATAAAAGTCAAGGAATTCGATGAACTGAGGTGGCGTAATATCAACAGGTTACCAAAACATATAGCAAATATTATGAATGGGCTAACATCCACTAAACCATATGAATACAACTATCGTGGGAAGGCGATATTATATAATATA
>APFE030271365.1:0-11342 GCA_000404065.3 Pinus taeda | reverse complement strand
GACAAACCTCCAAGTAATGACCAAAGGAAATCAAATTTAGAATTTCTCAAAAAAGAGACTCAAAACACCCAATTGATAAAAGCTTAAAGCAGGAATGCCAATGAAATTAGCCAAGATGAAAGCTTCTGACAGGTAACCAGTGGATCTGGGCAGCAATAATAAACTATAAACAAAATCTAATGGGTAAAAAGGAAAAAATTGAATTTTTCTAAGCTTTTGACAGGGGTACGCAGGCAGCCTGTTGGCACAGGTGCGGCCACGCTCTATGTACAAAGCAAAAGTGCGCACTAGTATGCACCGTGCTTAACGCAGAGGGTGCGTACTGCTCTCAAAATCAAGAAAAATAAAAACTAACTCAACCCTAAGCTATTCCACCCAAATTCACAGTCAATCAGTCAAAAACTAGAAAGAAATCAAATTTTCTCAAATCAAAGTATCAATCAAAAGAGAAATCAATCGAATCCATGGATTCCCCAACGGAGTCGCTATTTTGTCATGTGGAAAGAGTTAATTTTGCAGACAAAACCAACCTCCCTAGAAGCTTAAGGCTTTCTAGTGACAAACAAGACAATTAAGAACAATCCTTCTCTAAATATGCATTTACCATATAAGAGATCAAGTGTTTAGATCCTACCTGTAGTCCAACGCTGTTGTAGTAGTCCAGCCTCGTCGATCCGGATGAGCTCCTCCTTCTCTCTGAAACTTGCATTCACTAACAATCAAACGATTAAAAAGCACTTGAATATCTCATAAAATAAAACATATTCAACATACAGACCAAGGAGTATATGAAACAACTCATAAATAACAAATTGTTGAGAAGAATGGACTTATTTGTATTAATAGGAAACAAAAGAAACCATTACAACCTGAGCCTTGGTGTTGTGCAGGTCCCTCCCAGGGTCTAGCAAGAGTTCTCCTTTACTTTGATAAGCTCACCCACTTCCAAATGAAACAAGAAAGGATGGGAATCTCTCCTCACAAGCTTCTACAAGGAAGTCCTAATTCCAGCAACATCTACCCTTAGGAATATTCAGCTTTCAACCTCCCTCCTTTTGGCCCAATGCCTATATTTATAGTGCTCTAGAGGAAGTTAATCAGGTCCACCATCAATGGGATAAGCCCCTCTTTGAATGGGTTAGCTCCCCTCTTGATGGGATAAGTTCCTCTTTCATAGGAATACATGAACCATCTGGAGGCGCTCAATACACGTCAAACAAGCTTCTAGAATGCTCTAGAAATGACCACAAGTAACTTTTTTAAGATGAAACTCGCGCCTTTTGACCTTTACAGGAGTACGCACCCACCCTTTTACATACAGAGCATACAAGTACGCAGGTATTGTGAACTTGGGTTGCGTACACGCAGGTAAGGTTGAGAGAAACTACGTACCCAGAGATAAATAGATTTTTAAAGACTTTCTCTCTTTCTTGAAGTTTGACATGGAGAGCAGAGGTATGAGACTTGCCAAGGAGGATAGTATGACAATTGATGGAGCCATACTAATTGCAAATAGTCATGGTGACAAATTTTAGTGTAACACTTCCAGCTGGCCCTTGATGACTCATCCTTTTTTTGTTCCTAGAAACTAGGAAACTATCCCTTGCTTTGTTCTGGCTGAAAAGTAGGTCTTGGGACAAAGCTCATAACTTCTCGTAAAAATTGTATTTAGAAAAACTGAAGGAGGCTTTTGTGAAAAAATCCATGCTTAACCAAAACCTCTCTTGGTTTTTTGAAACACCTTTCCTACCGCCCAAAATATGTCTTTGAAGAACAGGTGTCAAACAGAGAAATAGGCTTGTGAAAAACTGCACTTACAGCAGTTTCGTAGCGCAAGTTTGATCATTCATTTCTCTCAAATAATAATGGATCTGAAGAAAGTGGAAGAGGTTTTTGTACTTTAGTATCTTAAGGATGAAAAAATCTTTCACGTTTCAGAGATGAGGTTTTAACTGCTCATAAACGCTTCTAGAAATTGACTAGTAAAAGCAAGGAGAGAAAGTTCCTCCTTTTTGCTTTTGATTTTCACAAGGATATTCGAAATCAATTATGCCTACTGTCCTTCTTCGATTACACAAAAATGTATTGGAGTGCCACGTTCTTGATGTGATGTAGACCTTGCCCATGCACGTGTATGAGGATAAAACTTGTTTAATTCTTCCTGAAGTATGATGAACAATACTTGGCTGTGATCAGCTTTATGACAAATGGCTTATGGTTTATATATGCTTTTGCTTTGCTTGTTTTGTGCTTGCTGAATGCTTATCTTGTGTAAATGATCCTTCTTTAGAAACTCCTTTTCGAAAAGGTTTCCCTTTTGTCCCTCCAAATTGGTCAACTTCATCAAAATATGTGGCGTGCATTAGGCATTATCTTCAGCAGTTTCGTAGCGCACTACGAAACTGCTGTGTAATCACAAAAACATAGTTCAAATGCCAAAATTCGACTATATTGAGCCTCTTTGTATTGGAATGTCTTTTTCAACTGCCTTGAAGCTATTCCAAACTGAAATGGAGATGCATCATTCTTGAAAAAACTTGCAACAAGGTAAATCATCAAAATTTGGTACATGACCTTACTTGCTATGTGATTTTCCTTAGCTAAGGAAATCCTTTCTGCTGGATTAGTTGTATCTTCAAATCCTCAATTTTCCTCTTCATAATTCTGTTGTTGGGTCTGAGCCTATTATTAATCCATCTAATATATCTTGCCTTGCTTAACTTAGGAACTGCCTCGCTTGAAACAACGATGAAGATTTCTGATCTCTGCTCACCATAGGCTTGTTTGCTCAAACTAAGAATGGTAGAAAATGTCTATTGCATGAACATGACCAAGATCAGCATGAATATGTTCAGGATCAATTAACTCTTCCCTTACCCTTTTTCTTTGAAATTTTGTCAGTGATAACATTATCAAAATTGGGAAAAAATCCTATGCTCACAAAATTGGAGATATTACAGCCCTCCCCGCAAAAAATTGCTTGTCCTCAAACAATGCCCGAACAAAAACTCTCTCTATCAACTATCCCAAATGGCTATTGAAAAAGATCCCGGGGTCCCAAATGTGCCACTAAGCCATCCATATCCCCAACACTATCCTCGATTCCCTCAATACTGTTGGAATTTCTAAGTCCAATCATTATAAATTCTTCCTGTACTATCTGATTTATTTCTTCCTACTTGTTCAGTTACTTAACAAGTTATTTACCATGTAAATACTGAAAATAAATACAAGAACAATATCAACACATACAGATCATCAACTAAAAGAAACAATGACACAAGTGACACCGTTGTTTTTGGACTAATGTCCCCAGAAAAATCCAATGCGGGAAAACTGATGCAACCATCCATAGGGTTTTATTATTATGAAGGTTCAGAATACAACCGGGGTTCCATAAATGGCTCACCCAATAGATAATACCCTTGGTAGTAGTACCTCTCATTTTTGTTAGCGCTCAAATCTACCTTAGGCTGAAATAAGGTAAAACTCAAGGCTACATCTAACCATGCTCAGCCTCGTAGCTAGCCCTACGAGGACAGGAGAGGGCTCTCTCCGAGTCAATCTCGGAAAAAGGTAATCAATGAGGTCGAGATGACTGAATTGATAACTAATTTTAGGCTAGGTATGAAGTACAAGGAGTTTGAAATTGATTTTTTAAAGTTTTGTTGAATTCAAGGGAAAGGCAATTTTGGGTGCGGGGATGAGGCACAGTTTTTGCAGAGGTCTACTTGGGGCAAGATAGGTGATTGTTTTGATGCCTTTAAAGAGAATGAATGGATAGATCAGACTGGTGAGAGGTTAAGGAGAGCAATAAACTTTCAAGGATTCTCCATAAACAGATGAAAACATGGAAAACCAAACAAACTTAAAGGCAGAGCATAGCAAATTATGGATTCTACTTTAACACTTCATTTGTTCAATTGCAGAAGATAAGAGAAGGAAACTGATACACATAAACAACTTACAAATACTAAAAGAAGCACATCATCAACACATAAAGCCACATGAATCCCAAATAGTGCTGCAAAACCCTGGTCTTTCCTTTGCCAAAAATGCAGATAAAATATGTACAATAGAGTGTTAAGCTATTCCCAAGAGTCCAACCTCTCCAACCTCTGAAAATGATTGAGAAATTACATCATATAGACCATCCTAACCCCTTTCCTTGCCTCTAGGGGTCGAGCTCATCATTCTAGAAGCTGTTTGAACTAATTCTAAACAAGGAACTGAAATCTAGGTAGTCAAACAACTTACCCCTATATGCTAGGAAACTGATTCATTCATTTAATTTTCACCTTTTAGTGAATTAATCCTCTAGAACAAGTAAAAATGTGTCAAAATTATGTCATGTTTATCAATTACATCAAGAGAAGTAAAAAATTACATCACAAATCAAAACTAGTCAAACTGGCTAAATTTCTGAGCTGAAAGATGAAAAATTGGCCAAAAATCCCTATGCGCCATGCGCCTGAGCTCTATGTGCCACGCACCTTTCAGCCTACTTTTGGGGCACTTCTCGACATCCAAATCAAGCTCACAATAGCTGGTTGGAAAGCCCTGGATGTCTGCTATCCAACCCAAGTGGAATTTCTCAATTTGGAGCTTATTTCCCCCCTCAAAATGTCATTCTCCTGGAAGTACTTCCTGCTGGTGTAAAAGGTGGCAGAAAGGTGATTTTCATGGTGTTTTTGGACCTTTTGATCATCTAGAACTTGATGAAATTCTTTGGCAATAGCTGAGCATTCATAACTTACCATGACAAACCCAAAAATATAAAGTTTTCCTCCAGCAAGTGTCCCAATCATAAGCGTGCGCGTCGACGCGCTACGCGTTGAGCTGAAAACCCTATTTTGCAAGCCAAAAATTTCAAAATGACAAAAGTTTCTCCAAATTCCTTGAAATTTGGGCTGAAGGTGCCTCAACAAGTGCCATGCTCAGCCAAAGAAGCTTCGACCAACATTCAGAGTCGATCTTGCCTTTTACTCCGTGTCAGTGTCTTCCTGGTGCATGCAGTTCATTGATGGAATCACTGTCTTGTTCGTATGATGAATCAGTCTGTCTCCATGGTGTTTGAAACAAGGCATATGTTTGGTTTGGAATAACTTGTCATAATCAATCCATGCAAAGCTTATAAGATGATCAAACATGCAGCTCAAATGATGATCCAAGCATATTGGGCAATTTTGGAGCAAAATTTTAAAGTTTTTGGGCTTGTTGGCTGTATGGGACGCATTCCTGCCCAATGTGCCGCGTGCACTCAATGCGTCGCGCCAGTGTATTTTTACACTGTGAAAACTTGCCCAATGCGTCGCGCGCCTGCCCAACGCGCCACGCGCCACATAGTGCATTTTTCAGGAGGATTTTGGAGGCCTTCCCGGTGTCGAAATTGGGTGTAGGATAGCTCGTGGGAAAGGTATTTTAGTCTAATTTCCAACCCAACTAGAATTTTTCAATTTGGAGTTCATTTTCCTTGTCAAAAATAAAATCTCCCAAGACTGGGCAAAATGTGCCAAATGAGGCTGCCTCAAAGCAGAGTGTTGTTGCAGTCAACTTTTGAATGCCTTCCTCAACTCCAAATTGAGCTCATGATAGTTCATTGGAAAGATATGTTGTCTAGTTATACTTTGACTCATCAAGAAAGTTATTTGGCCAACCAAACTAGGAGAAAACTTGAGTTTCCCACGGTCACTTCAGAGGTGCATCAATTCTCCTGAGGCGATTGTATTTTTGACATTTCCCTAAAACCATGACACCTGTGTAAAAATTGAATGAGGTTTTTATTTTTTGGCATATTGTGGACAAAAACCTCTCTCAGGTTTTCAAAATTAATCTTTGATTGCTCTATAACATCTTTTGAGTGAAACTTGTCCCGATGTGTGAAACAAGGAATTTTGTCGAAATGAAGCGAAATGAAGGGGATAAGGGGATTCTAAATTCTTGGGGAAATTTTTTGAAGTAGGGAGGGATGTTAGGAAGTAGGGGAAAGTGAAATGTTAGAGATCGAGTGAGGGGAAGGGGTCCAAAAGGGAAAAACACAGGCCTAGCCTAGAAAATTGCCAAGTTGTGGCAAGAAACTAGGGTTTGTGCAAAAATGAGGAATTTGGGGGATCTCAGTGATGGGAACTATTTAATAAGGTACATGAAGGATAGGGGAAGGTGTATGAACATCTAGATACAAGTTTTGCTAATTATTTGACCATTCAATAGAAATTGCTTCCAAAACCCTAGGAGAGGGAAATGGACCTTACCTAGGCACAACTGAAGCATGAACAAGGTGTGAAATGACCCAATGGAACCTGACATGATGATGAAAACCCTCTGAATAATGGTACACTCAGCTGAATGGTGACATGGACCGACATTTGGACAATTTTGAAAAGAGTGAAAACAAACCCTAGACCTAATGCCTAGTGACCAAACTTTGCTTGAAGACTCACTGAAATGACAAAATTTGATTTTGACACCTTAAAATCACTTGTAAGAGCATGTTTGATCACTGGAGGAAGGTTACAAAGACTGACACTAACAATTTGGAGACAGATATTCTGGATAAATCACTGAATGAACGATCCCACATTAACAATACAACTTTTGTTGCTTTGTGTCACCTTGATAGGGACTGCATCACCCTAACCAACTCTCCAGCTCTAGTTTGTCCCATGAAAATATCCCAGTGCTGCCTCTAAGGCCTACATCAGCCTCTCTGGCCCAGTGTCTACCTATCTGCCTAGTGTTAGCCTCTCGTGGCTCTCCGCCAGCCTCTGGAGCCTCTATGTCTCACATGTTGGCCCTCTTTGGCTCTTCATAGCTTCTGGCTACCTCTACATGGCCTCTAGCTACCTTTGCATGGCCTCTAGCTGGCTCTGCATCAACCTCTCCCGACTTCAGCGCTAATCCTCCCGGTACTAACTTTGACCCTCTACTATTTATTCACTTCCCCTCAGCTATAACTCAGATCACTTCACTCAATTTCCTCAGCAAACCCTACCCCAAAAAATTGAGTTCTTGATCTCTCTTGGTGTATTCTGCAACTGACCCTCAAGCCTCCTCTTATACTTTTCTCGTTGGTCCATCAATGGCCGAGATTAAATCTCTAATCAATGGCTAAGATTAAATTTGGCTTGATCCATGACTTTTGGACCCTTCTAACACAGTTTTATATTAATACCTATTAATATTTTATTTTTCCTAAGTTTAGACTTAGGAATTCCATTAAAATATTAATTATTTTAATATATCCCAAACTCTTTAGAATCTATCCAAACCATTTTTGGGTCTTGGATATCTCATGTGCTTTTGCCTCTTTGCCTATTTTTGTGGCTAGAGAACATCCGATGCTACCCCAAGTCAACACTCCCTCTTAGCGAGGACTGTGCTCTAGTAATACTCCTCACTGAGTATCACCTTGATCATCCAGCATCGGTCCCTATGCTGATGCTAGGCCTCCTCACCCACATCCTCTACACTGCTGCATCATGTACTGCTACCCATGGCCCTACCACTGCCACCTCTACATCTGTATGATAGCTCCCTTTGCATCCGTGTTGCTTCCCATGGCCCTGCCACTGTCACTGCTGCATCTGCACTACATCCCTTCTCATCATGCTGCATCGTGCTACCCATAACACTCCACTGCTAATTGTTGCACTGCAACTTAGTTACTGAGAAGTAAGTAACTGATCCTCCCAACTCTGACATCTTTGTCAGGCTAGAAACACTCCTGATGTTGAAGCTCACTCTGTTGCTGACAAGTGTTCCCTCTACTGACCTCTGCATTGATGTAACAACTCCATGCATCTTGCACTACTCCCTCATGTTGTCCCGGGACTCCTGCACTATAGCACTCTCTATCGCTCCATCTGCATCCATCTCTTCTGACATCAACAGTCCTACTACTCCTCTTCGGGGCTCCCGTAGCAAGGTATAATCCAAGAGGTTGGGTACCTCGAGTATCCTGCCCCTCATCGCCTGTAGTCCATCTAACTATAGCTCGATGTCACCCCACTTCCTCTCAAGTGGCGCATGAGCACTCATGACACATTCATCATCTATTTCCACTTCTTTCTCTACCCTTGTTGGCACTGCCTTGGTCTCAAATGCCTCTCCCTTACATAGTGACCCAGTTCCCCACAGTGGAAGCATTTGACCTTAGAGAGGTCCTTCTTCTTTCGTTTCTCCTACTTTCTCGCAAATGCTAGGGAAAAATCCTCCTCTTCCTCCTTCTTGGTTCTAACCCCCCTTTCCACTGCTTCCTACCTTGATTAGTCGTCTCATCTCTTCTTGATGAAGAGCCGCCCACAGTTCCTCCCAATTTGGAAGGCTCGACCTACCAAGTAAGCTTTGGAAAAATACCTCCCAATCCTCTGAGACTATGTTAAATGTAGTCCTCATCAACATCTCCTCATCTGGTGTGGCCCCTATGGAAGTTAGCTGATCTTGGATCTTTGTCAATCTCCTGAGGAAAATATCTATCTGCTTGCCCCTCTGCATCTAGTATGACCGCAACTGATTTTTTGTAAGCATCTTCCTTTGCACAGAAGTATGCAACTTCTTTAGAGCATCCCACATCTCACTTGCCATGCCCTTCTCAGCAATATGTGGTACCACATGATCCTTGACCCTTTCAAGAATGATGCACTTAGCCCTGGCCATTGCCTCTTTGTACTTCTCATTTTCAGCCGGGTCAACTGGGATTGCTATCGTTTTCAAGGCAAAGTGTTTGATGTGATACCTGTCTAGAATTGACAAGATCCTGGCCGTCCAGTGTAGTTTTTAACCTCGTACATAAATTTCCTGCATACGAATTCTAAATCATAGGAAAAAATAAAAATGCGAGAGCATAACACATAAAACACATATACATAGAGATTTCCCACTGGATCCCAAAATCAGGACTACCAGCTTGATTTTTCATTATATTCCTTTCAATGTTACAATACATATTTATACATGCCGAAGCATCCAATACCATGGACCGAAATTCATTGCGTCCAAAACCATGGACTGTAAACCATCGCATCCAAAAAACATGTGCGAAAATCATGCACAAAACCATAGGTGGGTCCGCCCAACCTAACATAGGGTCAAAACCAAAAATTTTCTGGGGCGCTGCCCCGGACCCCATAAAGTGGGGTTACGGGTACCCCTCAAACCCCCTGTTAACTATGTGGAAAGAATATAACACAACCCAACAATCTCCAACTTGTTGTTTTCTTTCCACAGGGGGCCACAGGAAGAGCTTAGTCATTTTTCCAACCCTGAAACACCCATTGTTTCTCTACACCAAGAGAACTTCTTAGAGCTCACATATTTTGTCAGTGCATCTACAGTATTCTTCAAAGTGTCCACCTTTACCAGCAACACCTTTTTGTCTTCTATCATATCCCTCACAAAGTGATACTGAACATCAATGTGCTTTGTCAATGATAAGCAGGGTTCTTTGCCAAGAAAATTGCACTTTGGCTGTCACAGTCTATCCTTGTAGCTCCCTGTACTAACCCCATACTTGAACACAATCTTTGCAACCAAACTACTTCCTTTTGCTTGCATGAGTGGATTCCATGTATTCTGCCTCTGTAGTTGATAGTGCCACTACAGATTGTTTCTTACTCATCCAACTGACTGCACCTCCAAATAGGTTAAACACATACCCACTTGTAGATCTTCTTTGATCCAGATCTCCCGCCCAGTCTGCATCAACAAAGCCATGGATATCCAACACTCTGTCCAATCTTGGTCTTCCTTGGTAGCACAAACCATAATCACTAGTGCCACGCAAATACCTGAAAACCCGCTTCACTGTTGTCCATTGCTCCTTCCCTGGTTTTGACATAAACCTGCTCAATACTCCCACTGCATGTGCAATGTCTGGTCTAGTACAGACCATTGCATACATCAAGCTACCAACTGCACTTGCATATGGGACACGGGACATGTCCTCTTCCTCTTCTTGTGTCTTGGGACACTGTTCAGCAGATAACCTCACACCTACAGGAATAGGAACCTTCACCGGTTTACTATCCTGCATATTAAACCTCTGCAATATTGTCTCGACATACGTCCTCTGGTTTAACCAGAGCTTCCTCTTTGCCCGATCTCTTTTAATTTCCATGCCCAAAATATAGTTTGCAGCACCGAGATCTTTCATGTCGAATTTGGAGGACAATTGGGTCTCCAAATCCTGGATAATTTCTTTGTCATTTCCAACCAACAACATATCATCCACATACAAGACCAGATAAATAACACGGTCACCAATTAATTTAAAATACACACAATGATCTGCTTTGCTTCTGGTGAAGCCAAGTCCCCGTATAAATGTATCAAATTTCTGATACCACATCCTTGGTGACTGTTTTAACCCATACAGAGACTTCTTTAACTTGCATACTAGTTCTTTTTTACCCTTCACTGCAAAGCCTTCAGGTTGCTTCATGTAGATTTCCTCTTCCAAATCCCCGTGAAGAAATGTTGTCTTCACATCCATCTGTTCTACCTCAAAATCAAAAGCAGCAGAAATAGATAAAAGTAATCTAATAGAAGTTACCTTGGCAACAGGAGAAAAAATATCACCAAAATCAATTCCCGGCACCTGGGAATAACCTTTTGCTACCAACCGAGCTTTGTATTTCTCCACCCTCCCTTCTGCATTTGTCTTCTTCTTGAACACCCATTTACTGCCAATGGGTTTCCTTCCAGCCGGCAACTCCACCAGATCCCAAGCCTCATTTTTGTGCAAAGATGCCATTTCATCAACCATGGCCTTTTCCAGAGTTTTCCATCCTCTGAATCCACTGCTTCCTTCACAGTTCTGGGATCATCATCAGTAACAGACAAAGCAAAGTTTGAACAGAAAGCAGATGGACTATACCTTTCTGGCTGCCTTCTTTTTCGAGCTGATCTTCTCACAGCCGGAGTTTGTGGCTCTTCATCTTCTGATTCCTCCTCTGCTACAGAGTCTGATTCTTCCTCCTTTAGTTCAAACCCTATCTTCACAGGTTCCTTTGGTTGGACTTCATGTTTAATAACATCTTTCACCTCTCTGAACACCACATCTCGACTGTACACAACCTTCCTTGTTACTGGGTTCCAAAGCTTATAACCCTTTAAACCATCCTTATACCTAATCAAGATGCACTTTTCAGATTTACTATCCAACTTGGTTCGTTTCTGCTTTGGAACATGTACATATGCATCACATCCAAATACCCTCAGATGTGAAAGAGAGGGTTTCTTACCAGTCCATACTTCTTGTGGAGTCTTATCCTCCAACGCTGATGAAGGTGACCTGTTGACCAAGTAACATGCAGTATCCACCGCCTCTCCCCAGAATTCCTGTC
>APFE030271348.1:81587-104695 GCA_000404065.3 Pinus taeda | reverse complement strand
TTTTTTTTTTTTTTTTTTTTACAGTTAATAGCATTATTTTGCTTTTAGTAGCTTGTTTAGGTAGTAAAAAAGCAACATTTGAATCAGGCTATTAAAAAATGCATCATAACATCTAGCTGATCTCTCAACTAATACCAATAGATGCAAAAGGTTGCGAAACTAACCAACAAAACTCAATATCAAGTAATACAAAAGCTACTATGACGATAGAACACAACAACAAAGAACTCAAATAAATTATTTTGGTTGAGCTTCAACTCTACTTCATAAACGTTTGCGTATAATCAAGTTCAGGTTATGAATCAACTATTGCAATTTCCCAAAACCTTACACTAAAAAAAAAAATATATTAAATAATAGATTTTAATCACTCATATGTGAGGAAGTAAAATAAAATTAACATTTCTTAATTTACATAATGCTTAAAATGGTAAACATTAAAACAAATAATCATCATTGAATCTTGACGTGACAGTCAGTATGTAAAAAAATTGGAATTATCTTTAGGTTACTTAAATCGAACACGTAAGAGTCTATGCACGACACTTTAAATACACTTGTCAACTTAAATTCGACATCTGTAAAATTCAAGCATTATCGGCACGGCACGTCCAGAGGTTAATGTGACCTTCTCCATTTATAGTGACAGAGACAAAGTTGTCTGCGCAAAAGAATTTGAGAGGCAATATTGTGATTATTTTAGAGGTTCAGATGCCAGTTTAAAGAGACTAAACTAACTCGACGGACGTTAAACTAATTAAAAGAATAGAGAGTAACCAATGAGTCATTTCTAACATTGCTGACTATTATAAAATTCAACCAGAGAAAATAAACAGCAATAACAGCACTCCGGTTTCACCAACTCAGAAATCCCTTTTGACATGCTCATATTATGTATACATCAAAACATGCAATCAGTCATTTCTTGTAAAGGAAAATTCAAAAGAAACCCCACATAGGTATGAAAACTCAACAATACAAATGAAAATGAAGCAAAATTGCGCATAAGTCAATTTCATAACAGAAAATCCAGTAAATTTGTCAAAGAAATCATACAGGAACTAGCATAACCCCATTTCATATAAATACTGCTACAGCATCCCGTTTAATTAAACTGAAAACCCATCATAAATGAAACCAAGCATAACGATATTGGCCCATATCAAAACAATGGAAAGACACCAAATTTCACAACAGCCCGTAGCTAAACAATGAAACAACAGTAAATTTCACAGCAGCCCATATCAAGCCATTGAAAAACCAGTAATTTTCACAACAGCCCATTCAATTTAGCCCAGTGCTTGAACCTATTTCATCTAAATAAAAACCACACCCAACTCACAACAGCCCATTCAACCAATATCACAATGCAACCCAGAGCATTGATTGGAAAACCAAAACTAGGCTTAGGTTACACAAGCCTATTCCTTTAAATTGAAAGACCAAGCCTAACCCACATTGGTGAATTTTAAACCAAAGCATAGACACATTAGTGCATAGAAAGAATTGAAGACCCACTTCAACACCTCACATCACATTTCACATAAACCCAAAAAAGAAAAATGAGAATTCTAACAGAAAAAACTAACAATAATAATAAAAACAAAGGCTTCAGAGACATAGAAAAGAACCATGCGACTTGACTCGAGCTTCGGAAAACCACCCCATAAAATCAAGTGGTAATTTTGTAGCCAAGATACAGTGCACGTTAGTAAACATAAACATGAGAAATAGATTATAATAAGCATGCGTAGAATCGGAGACACCAAAGATGTGACTTAATACAGAGTCCAAGTAAACAATGAATCAATGAATACTCGTTAAAATCACTGCAAAATTCGAGGAATAAGATGCCGCCTCCTGGAATTAATCAACCTGTAACTTAAAAACCAGTCAAGTTAAAAAAATTCCAACAAAGTAATTTTCCAAATGCCCATAGGCCCTAAGGGTTAAACTTGCGCTCCGATACCATATGTAACAGCACAAGTAGAACTAAAATTAATGTCAAAAAGGAAAACAATTCTTCAATGAAATTATACCTATACTTTCCGGCTGCGAAGTGACCACAAGATTTGGGGACGACTCTCCTCCCAACCGTAGGCTCAATTGTGCAGGATTCTGCTACAACTGGCCACCCCCGAGCCCTCAATCAACGACTACTGCCAGTATTCCTAAGTCTTAGTATTCTCCCAAGAGAATGAAGATAGAACCTCAGAATGATTGAACCCCCTCCATCCTCCTCATCATTCATTAAATAGAAAAAACATTGGAAGGGAAACCACATGCACACCTTCCATGTGTCTGCATGCCACATGCCCACCCTCCATGTGTCGGCATGCTAATTTTTTGATAATTTCCTTCTTTTATTATGGTTATTACTATTTTTTTTATTTTTATTATTATTTGTTATTTTGGTTATTACTATTTATTTTTATTACTTATCATTTTTATTTATTTATTATTTTTATATGATTTATTTATTATTATTCATTATTTTTATTATTACTTATTATTTTGTATTATTTTTATTAGTTATTATTATTTATATTTATTAAGCGGTTATTTATATATATTCATTATTATTATTATTATTAATTATTATTTTTGTATTATTTTTATTAGTTCTTGTTATTTATTATTTATTATTAAGGGAGGGATGTTACATCCATTCATCCTCTTAACCATCTTGTCGAGGATCTTTATTTAGCATTTGATAGGTATGATTACTGAGATGTTTATAAAACTATCGATTAGCTTACAATGGAGCCTGATGAATTAGTTGAGGATTTATCCTATCTATTCCTTCACCTTTGTTATGAATTTCCTGAAGAAAATATGCATCAATATTTCTTGAAAAAATTGAGAGTTTGGTTTATATCTCTTTGCACGATCAATCCAAACCACCTGATTCTTCTTCCTCCCTAACTCTTGTAAACCAAGAGACACCCCTAATTTTAGAGGAGTAACTTGTTATTCCTTTTATTCCTTGTCCTCCTCCTTTTTTAGTTCTAATGTGGTGATGATCATAAAGTTGGGAAATCCGCACATCAAATTCCTAATCCATCTTCTCATCCTCCTTCCACTTTTCATGATTCAAATCCAATAGAGGAAATCCCGGAATGGCTCACGAATCCTACGGTGAGAACCAATTTTTCTATTCCTCAAGATGTTATCAACACTCATAACTCTATTCTTGAATACAATTCGTATTTATGTCATCCTATATCACCTACATGTCATGAATCTTTATACCATTGTCCACTTGATCAATATGCTTCATTAACTAGTTTTTCGCACTCTCATAATTTTAAAGTTTTTTGTCCAAATTACTATTGGTTTCAAGATAGTCACATTACATAGGCAGAGGAGTAGGAAGGTGGAGATTCTTTCAATATTTCTTCTCTTTTTCAAAATCCTCCATGTGAAGATAGTGTCTCCTCATTCTTTATTGATATTGAATATGTTAACCTTGGTCATGAATCAAATGAAACTAGTTTTGTACATATGTAGTATTGGGAAACAATCAGTTTGATCATGATGATTTTGTTGATGTATGCGAAGATTAATGCCCAAGTGCACTAGTTTACCTTTTGGTTTCTCATGAAAAAAATAATTTGAAAGATCTGGAATCTATTTTGGTCAAAAATGCTCTTATTGAAACTTCCTCTACATCCCACTATCCCTTGTTCTCTCCTATTTGCAATGCATCTAAATGTGATGAAGATACTTCATGCTCTTCAATTTATTCATCGCATGAGTTCACTTCTCAATTGACACAAGGTAGTGAGGTTTTCCATGATAAAATAGAAAATAATTAAATCATAGAGTATCTGTTCCATCCTGTTTCATCTCTTGTTTTGCATGAATACAACTCTTCAAATCAGGTTTCTCATGAAATTTCTCTAATTCATATATCTCCAGATTTGTGATTAGAAGAATCTTTCGTCTTGAGTAATCTAGTTGTTGAAGTTGTAAAATATGATTAATTCAGTGAGAAAGGTTGATGCCATCTAGTTAATAGTGATCTCATCAAATAAGTGAAAGTAGTACTAGTTATCCTCACACCATGCATGTTTTAGTTCAATCTTTGAAATGCAATTTTACAATCCTTGAAAGTTTCGGGAGTTGCGAGGGAGTCGAGGCACTTCAACTTCCTTTGATGGTTATGTTAGGATCTCGCAATTCTATGAAGGCCCCCGAACTGACTCAGGTCTTTTTTCTTCGTAAAAATCCTTTCTGCATGGTTTCACTTGATGTAAATTCTTTCCTAAAATATATTTAGCATTATGGATATAATCTTTCAAACTTTCAAGATTTTATTTCTCACCGGATTCAAGTTTCTTTTCCATATGATTCTTCTTCATGCAAATATCTTGTATGAAACTCGGGTTCGGAACATGTATATCTCATAGAATCATGGAAATGTGAAGCTGGTTATTTTAAAGATTATCTTTGGCCAAAGGAGTCATATCTGTCACACTCTTTTGAAAACAACTCTTGAGCCTTCTTGTGAATATTATGATGCTAATATTTTTCTTCATCTCACTTGAAATCCTCTTGAGCATCAGTGAATGCATGTATTATTTGACCAATCAAATTATTCTTCACTCATTTTACCCTCGCAGGTTTCTCGTGTTTACTATACTAGCACTCCTTTTTACTTCTTTCAGTGATTATGATGTTAGTGTAGTGTGTAAATAGTTACAAGAAAATGGTTTGTTGCATTCATCATGCAAGGAAGATGATTCTATTATGATGACCATTCGCAAAATTGTTCAAGTTGATTTATCTTTGTTAATTACAAACTAGGAATCTGATGCTTTAATCAACCCATCTGATCATGATTTTTTCCCTGACAACTATCATTCAATTTACTATTTTCCCATTAGCACATCCAATGATAGCAGTTCTACATCCTTTTATTTTATGGTTTAACATCTCACCATCCAGGTACTTGTCAAGCAGTTGAGGCACTTCCTCGCTCGTGTATGGTTATGTCAAGTCCTCACTATCTTGACACATCTACTGAATATGATTAGACCTATTTCTCCTCACGATATTATTATCATAATCTCGTGCCTCTAATTGAAAGTTCAAATTTTCAAAGATTTCAGGGCTTTCAAGAGGTACATCATGAATTTTACAATCCAATCGTTGAATGGTTGGAACAGTCTTACCTCACAAGCTCCTTTGCAAATAGAAAGTTTCGATCTTTTTTCATTCTTGCTAAGGAGTTCAATGTAGATGGAGACACATTCAGGGGAAGTTTCTGAGGTTTGTTGAATGATGGTTTTCATCAAAAGGGTAAGAATGTGAACTGGTTAGAAGTTGTGGCTATGGTCTATGTTTCTGCTGACAGACAATTCCTTCAATTTTTTGTGCAAGTTATTCAAGTTCTTATCTATTATGTTTCACATTTCTTTATATCATTTTTAATTTCTTATATCTTTGTGAATGCAGTTGGAAGCAGTTATGGTGACTGCATTGGAGATTTCATTATATGTGACACCGAATTTCTAGTTGCTTAGGTTAGGGGTAGGTCTAGTTTCATTTTAGTTTACCTGCACATTCATCTTGCATTCGTTTCCTGTAGTTTTTCTTATGTTCTTTGGTTTTGGTCTCACATCATGTTTTACTTTAGCCACTTTCTATTTTGTCTTCTAGTTTTGTTTCTTTGTTGTGTGTTGTATTTCCTTTCATTTTATGAGATCTTGCATGAAGATGATTTGTTGTCCCAAAACGAAATGTGGCAAAATAAAAAGGACTTTGTGACACTGCAACATTTCTATAACTCTTTTTCCTTCTTCCTTATCTTGGTTACATCTTTTGGTCGATGATATTCCGACGGAAAATGTGATCCTTGTGTTAAGAAAGCCTTGTGTCGAACCATGATCTCCATGTCCATTATGGAAACCTCATGCCTACACTCAAGTTTTTATGTTTCAATGTTTTTAGGCTGATACAATCAAGTAGATAAGGATAAGGGTAAAATATAAATGAGCAAACCAATATCATAGGTCTTATATATGCTTCTATGAAGGGATAACCTCTCCTTCTCTCAATAAGTCAGGATACCTATTTCAACCATGAAATGAATAATTGTCGATGCATAGTCCTATATAAAATAATTAAATAAAGGAGAAAGAAGAGAAAGGCTTCCTACACAAAGAGGTGAAGAAAGAAACTGCTTCAAGGTATTGTCCAGGCCTATTGGTAGTGGAGTAACATTTGTTCCCCCAAAGTGATTGTGTCAGGGTACTTTATGGGCTTGCTGGTAGTGGATAAATACCAAAGATGAAAAACTATACTCCGAAAATCCAAAGCTTGCTAAATTCATTACCCTATCCTGATTCGAAGCATGGTGTGATCATTGATCTTACGTTTTTGTTTAACCAAGTAAGTGGGGAAGCCATGGTAATCTCAACGATGAATAAATACTTCCTAAAGAACTAGACCTTGCACAAATAATTGACCAAGGCAGAGAAGTTGGAGTTCTACCAGTGTGTCACCAAGTGTTGTCACTATGATAAACACCCTCCAAAATTTCCTACACTTGAATTTTGGAGCCTATTATGGATCCTGTGATCAGTCCTTATGTCGCCATTTCTTGGTTAGTGATGATTTTGGGTTCTCTTTTTGGATTGGGAGTGTCAAAGTCACTTGCTCAAACATTCTCAATTTGCAACAAGTGCATAAGTGTATCCTTTTATGCAATCTTGAAAAATCATAGCATGGTCCATCAAGACCGTGCCTATGTGATTTCCAATCCATGTCGATATTCATTGCACATTGACATCAACAATTTCTCACTTCTAGCTATGTTTGTATTTCTATTTCAATGATTTTTGCAAATTGCCACTTCTGCATAACTTTGTTTTCACGAGTGTCATTTTCATTTTTTTGGTTGTCTCTTTCATTTTTTTCAACTCTAATGAGTGTCATTTTCATGTTATAGTTTCTCTGCCATGTGCTACTTTCACTATTGTTCACATATCACATGTTTCATTCACACTATAGAAATTATTGTCTTTTTGCATGTTAAGTGTCGCATGATGTACACAAGTTTTTTTTGGTGGTTTCAAGGGGTTTCTTTGTGAAAATGAGTTTATATTATCATGTATACATTTATCACACTCTTTTCCAAAGTCTTAAACATTGTCGCACAAGTGTCATCATTGTCGTTGCAAAGTATATCTTTAGCGTCGCAATTGTCGTAAGTTGTCGCAAAGGTTGTCACGCTAAGGGAAGTATGTGTTCATGTGTTCTAGATGATATATGATGTGTCATAAAATGTCCAAGTGTGTGATCAAAGTCAAGTCCTATCACTGTTCACATCAATTCCAATGATCCCACGCTTAGCCAAAATTCTACAAATTCCTGGCAACTTATCCTCATCCGTCCTTCCTCAACTGTGCATTGCACAATCCCAACTCTCAATCTGCAACCTTGCCACTTGACACTACACAATACATAATTCCTTCCTCCTAGTACTATGCACTACACATTTTAGTGAGCATTGGCCTCCAAAATTGCACAATTCAACCCTCCATCCTGGCCCCAACTGTGCATTGTGAAATCTCTGAGCTCAAGCTCAAACATTGAGCCCTTGAACTACACAATCACCAAGGTTGCTTTGCCTCCCAGAACTACATAGTTTACTGAAACAGTGAAAAATTCCTTTTGTCTGGCTCACTAACTCCCAAAATTATGCAATTTCTCTCTCCTGCCTAGTCAGTGCTGCACATTGCAGAGTCTCAAGGCTCAAGCCTCAGACCTAAGCTCTTGAAAAACACAATTGTGCAATCACGTGGGCTCCTCTATCCTCCATAACTGCACAATATTTTGATCCAGTGCCCATCCCCTTAGCCTATCACACTGAGCTCCCATATTTCACATTTTTCTTCCTCAATCCAGCCTAAACTTCACATTATGCAGTCTCAAGGCTCAAGATTCACCCCTAACTACCTGAACTACAAAATTATGCAGTTGTTGAGCCTCTTTCCCAACGTATCACCTAGTTCCGGCTCAGATAGTGAATCAATATCCATGATCATAGACTAGGTGTTTATTGGATTGATGTCATCTTGTCATGAGTGGATTGCAAATGCAGGTACTCTATCATGTTATCGCAAGATGATGAAGAAGGAGATGGAGAAGGAGGACATGCTAGAAGACACATATGGTGCTGAAGAGATAAGATGATCATTAGGTAAGAAGACAAACAAAGACCAGACTATAACAGAATATGAAATATCAAGATCAAATCAAAGAATCACCATCTTCATGTCATAAGTAGGAGGAGGAAGAAGAGCATGCACCATATTTTCGAGAAGACACAAAGAAAATAGCAGCAAATAATGTATTGGCATTGCCATGTCATCATGTAGTCCATGTCATCAATGTCATGTCATGTTGTTTCATGACTCATCATGTGCCACATCATTTTGTGAAATATGTAATTCAATATTGGATAAATGTATTGTAAAGTGGAAGTCTAAAGGACATGTACAGAATATGAAGATTCATGTAAAGTTTAAAATTCATGGGAAGTCAAACAATCATGAGGGTAGTCAAAGAGTGACAAGGAAGGTTAAGCATCACCTCCCCATTGGTTATATATACACCCTAATTGTATAAGGAAGGGAAACAAAATTCACCTTGGATCCTCCTGCAAGACATTAGAGAGACATACTAGTTCTTTTGGGGAGCAAGGAGTGGCTCCAACGCTCCACTATTGGAGCTAATGGTTTTCATTGTATACATGTGTCTTGTAACTTTTACTTAACATCAAAAGCCTTATTGCCAACACTTTTGTCATGCATGGATTATGAATATTTGTAAGAATGTTTTGTGAATGTTTGTAATTCATGTTCGCTTTCATCTGTGCTAAAGTAGTTGAACTATTTCGGTTATTTTAGTACTTATCATATTGAGTATGTGTTGTAATGGTAATTATTTTTGTTGCATCCTCATGGACTATTCCACTGGATATTAGATAGATATTTCTCGTTGCAATGAATATCACATATTTGTGGAATATTTCATAGGATGTTGAATGGATTCTTCTTGTTTATGTGTGTCTCTATTAGGGTGTTACTATTACCTCTCTCTTAGAGGCTCACTTCTCTTCCTCCTCCATAATAAAATAACTTTAATACACATATGACCAAAAACTCACCAGGCACACCCCCTTGCTTTTCAAAGGCACATTTTCACTCCTCTCTCTCACTGACAATTAGAGCCAAGGAAAATCTATAATAATATATGGAAGTCAAGCCGATATCCCGAATAGGGCTCTTATTCCAAATGGTGTGAGGTCTATTTCGGACTTCACATTGGGGAGACCCCTCTTGGTTGGTCGATTTCTAGCATCGCAACATACTTATAATATAAATTTATCATTGATTTATTTATTATTATTTAGATTTATTAATTTTGTCAAAGCATGTTCTTCATGCTTAGAGAGTCAAAAAAGAGTAAAAAATAATGTATTGTGAGTCAAAAGGAAAATTATTCAAGTCATGTCCCATTTGGAAAATTGTAAGAAGGATTTAAATTTTATTTTTGAGTCATAAATCCAAAAGAACACCAAGTCGGCCTAGTGGCACCTATTCAACATTCGTGGACAAGTATATAGAAGAGACAATTTGACCTCTTGGAGAACCAATTTATTCATCACATATTCTATCATTTTTTGCACCTATATAAGAAGAAGAATTTCCTAATTCAAAGGAGAGAGAAGGAAGTCAAAGGAGGAAGAATTCAAAGTTTAACCCTATTGCAGTGCACATGTACAAATTTTCTAAGCTATTTCTGAGGTATTTGTAGGGCTGAAATTCTAAGTTTGACCATATTTGAAGGAGTTTAACCAATGTTAACTTTGACTTGTTGGAGGAGGTTTGGAGGAGGGTTTGACTTGGAATATTTGTAGCAGTTTGGTCTTGGTCTTGGTCTTGGTCTTGGTCTTAGTATTGGTCTTGGATATCTCTCATTGATCTGATTCTATAAGGGAAGGATTGTTGGGTTTTCCCCTTGTGGGTTGTGCCCTTGCCTTTGGCCTAATTTCTAGTGTCCTTTGTCTCATTGTGATATTTACGTTTTGAAATTTGTTCTAATTGCTTGACGAATAAAACATAAGAAGCAATAATAAGACATCTAACATTCACAATTAGCTATCAAGAAGAGGAGTGAAGCATTAAAATACATAATACTTGGTTTCTCAACAAAAGTAAGGCTATTTGTATTGGAAAATTAGGGAGTTGAATGGAATATAGGTATGAATTAGGGGGGATGACTAGGCTAATCCTAGTAGGAAATGTCTCCTTTCTCAATTTAAGAAATAATTTGACTTGGAAGTCTTTTCTAGCAACCAAATAACAATTCAAGGGGTCCTTAGAGAAAACAAATCCCACTCTACAATTTCAAAAATGATTGTGATCTTTAATAATATATGATTTCTAGGGAGTGCTTATAAATGAAAATACCTTACATGGGCAGGTGTAACAAACAACCTCAAGGTATCTTTGATTCAAGAATCCATTATTAAAGATATGTTATTGTCATCTCTTCTCAGGTGGAGGTTTGAAGCTCTTAGTGTAGAAGGGAAATCTAGGGTCTAATGATAGATAGAGTACAAGACTCTCTAGTTAGGAAGTATCTCTTTTATTCATGAGGCCATCCCTCTAGTGTTTCTCTCTCTAAATTTAGACATAGTTTTAGCATTGTCAATATCAATGGGCCTTTCTTAGCTAGGGAAGTTTATTGGGATTCCTTTTTTAGGAAACAAAAGTTAGGAATGATAATGTAATTATGGTAGGAGATATGAATTTTATCTTGAGAAACAATGCAGTGTGGGGGGAGGGGGGAGGGAAGGATGATCCTGTAACACCCTCCTCCCACATCTACTGAAGTAACTATCCAATTAGGGTAAACATGTGACAAGAAGTTACTATAAAATGATTCGACCTCCTAAGTCACGTTAACGAAGTGGAACTGATAGAAATACACCATACATACCTTCAACATTAGAAATAAGACCCTCAGGAACCAACCCAACCTTTCTACCAACTAGCCCCTAGGTGCCACTAAGATTTTAAACTATTAAACCTATGGATGCTACCATGCTATGGGCATGGCAACGTCTAGAGAGCTATGGATTCTCCCACAAGCCTGCATGCCTACGTCCAGGGACTATTTCCAGTAGACTTGTGCCAGAGTCTAGGGAATTTAAGGCAGTTTTCAAGCCTAGAATCTTGGTCCCTTCCCAGAACTTGCTATAACTTTTGGAATCCATTTAAAACATAATGACAAGACTAATAAACCAAATACTAACTCCAGGACTAGGCCTTACCATCACCAACTGGGACTAACATTCTTTCAAATACTTGGCATGAATGAAATCTACAGGTTTAAATAATAGATCTAAGCATAGGGGTCTCATATTTATCTGAGATTCACTATGAGGCATTGTTTCCTTATCACTTTAGTTGTAGTTTCATCCATTAGGCCATAAATACATTGTTCATTCAGATACAAGTAAAAACATGATGAGAACCATACATATCTATTGTCATAATACATGATCATAACCAACATAATAAAAACAGAAATACCAAGGATACATTAGCCCTATAACCCACATATAAGCCAATATATTACTCATGAGATAACAAGGAGAAATAACCTCATATTAATGATGAAAAAGTAAACCTGGTAAGGGACTATGACATTCCATCCAACCATAGAATGGTTGAGCTGAATCTCTCTTCAGCCATTCACCCTCGTGCCATATTCCAAGCATGAATGTGGGATCTCATAGAACACATCAATCCAAAACCATCTAGGGCCTCTCGATGGCCATCCACCTCAACTCATAAAATAGTGATTCCACCTCATGGTCAGACATCAAAAAACCATCACGAGATTGGTCTCTACCCAAACCTTCCAGGGCTCCAAAGAATTTGTTCCAACCAAGGCTCCAGGACTAGTAACTTAACCCACAACTATTATCAAGCTCCAGAGAATTTGTCCAACCAAGGCTCCAGGACTAGTAATTAAACCCATCAAGGGCTACAAAGAATTTTTCCAACAAAGGCTCCAAGACTAATAACTCGACCCAAGTTGTTATAGGGCCCCAGATCATTTGTCCAACCAAGGCTATATGAACTAGTAACTCAACCCAAGCTAAGGAAACATGAGAACCAACCAGAAAAAAAAAAGCAAATGAACCCACAACACCATGGCTATCTTGGAAATGGAAAGGTTAGGAAAATCCACTGTCAATCAAGGCAATCCTACATGACAATGACAAATGATGACTAAGAAACCACATGCATGTGCCATGCATGCCAAAAATAGTGAGGAAAACATATATGCAACTTGGTACCTGCAAGAAAACCTGTTGTAGCTATTGATCCTTATATCCTCTTACACTTTCCTAATATTCCTTTTCCTTCTTACTCCAAACTCCAAGTATGACAAACTCCTCCAAGAGTGCTCCAAGAAAACTCTAAGTTTCCAAGAGTATGAGAAAGAGAGAGAATAGAAGAGAGCTTCACCAAAACCCATCAAGAGCTTACACTAACCAAGCTTGCCCACTGATCCTCAGAAGAATTTTTATCAATGAGGCCTCTATATTCTTCATTTTCCATAATTTTACTACATTTTCCTCCTCACATGCAATCCGCGACCTTTCACCTTCCTTTTCTCCAAATTTCCATTATTTTCATAAATAAATGCCAATTAAATGCCTCTTGCCTTTCGAAATCCTTTGTCATTTCCTTTGCCAATTTCGTTAGCCATAATAAACCGAATGAACACCCACTAGGATGTTTTTCCCACCACCCATCTTGGAATACATGTCCCATGATCATGGTCTTATATATTTCTAAATGAATCTTTAAACATGGCTTTGGGGGAACATCATCCTCGATGTTCAATGACACCTATAACCAACAAGACTACTGAAAACAAAATATAATGCCCATGGAGCTTTATAATACAACTCGTTGTAGTATTTATAATGACCATCAGCTAAAACATGACAAACATATTATTTATTAAATCTTTATAACGCAACTCATTATGGTATTTACAATCCACATATACTTATACACATTTGCTTCACCTAGAAAATAATCATACTATCTATGGATCTTTATAAATCCAGCTCGGTACAAAATTTACAATGATATACACATATATACATTTTCTCAACTAGAAAATAAAAGATATGATGCCTACATCTGCAATAAGGGAATCTAAAGGTTCAACCTCCACCCTCAAAGTAATACCAAGATTCACCTCCTTCATAGGAAGTCCAGGATCCACTGCAAGTTCCAAGCTACATCCAATGTCCAGCACTACAACCCTGCACTACTTGTCCTCTCAGTGAATAGTTATTGCCTCATTGTTCCATGGCACACTCCCAATGTGCATTTGATTCCATCTGGAAATTCTAATGACCAAAACAAATCCATACCTAACCTTTCCTTCAATGCTACACAGTCCCTTATGTAATTTGATCACCCCTTTTTGTGCACTCACACACCATCCAAGTTCCAATGGCACCCCCATCCCAGGTAGTCTATCCATCGGCAAGTTTTCCTCACATCGGAAGGTCCAAAAACCAAGCCATATCCTTGCCTTAAAACCATCATACCAGTCATAGCATGTTCATGGAAATCAATGGACATTATTGGGTACCATGTCCCATAATGGCCCTGCTCCTGAATACTTTACCAACATACTGCTATCTGTTCTAATTTATTTCATTGCTGCTAATTCTTGCAGTCAATTGCAACCACCCAACCGGGAATTTTCATGCATTCCTATACTAAGCACATAATTTCCATTAAATTTAAAATAAATTGAAATAAATTCACACCATACCTCATTGGTAGCTTGTCGATAAGGTACACTTGAAATCTTGTTTACTTCCTGTCACAATAAGTCAAACTAGAATATTTGACCAAATCATCATGTATAAACATATGACATTAGGTTAGCTCAAAACACAACCATCATAGATCAAAATCACAAATCACTTGCAATCATCATAAACCAGAATCATAGATCAGATGTAATCAGCATATATTAGAATCATAAATCACATGCATAATAAAATTGAAATAAAATGTTGATACTTATCCTTTAATCAATCCTTAGCTTATGCCTTTGTTCTTTCTATACACAGACTAGGTTGGTTGCCACACCCAACAAACACCCAGTGCATTTTTTCTTTTCTTCAATTGTGTACACATACACAATGTACATCAAAGCACATACATCCACACACAACATATGACATCACAAAATGCATACACCTACACCTGATATACCACACAAGACATACATCTATACCCAATGTACAATGCCACACAATACATGTACTACACAGAGTATGATACAATGAGTACACACATCACAATACCATAACTAGAAAATGCACATACATTGTACTACATGCCCGCAACACAACATGTATGACATGTACACAATACTATATGTACACTAGTACCATATATACATCATGTACACAGTACCACTTGTACAAAGCACTACTTGCATAACATGTGTGCAACATCACATGTACACATCACCACCTGCACAATGGGTACACAACACCACATGTACACCACACCACCTATACAACATGTACATAATACCACATGTACACAGTACCACATTCACGACATGTCATGCATGTAACGCCACATGTACACAATGCCAAATGCATGAAATGTACACAACACCACTTGTACAACATGTATTTGGAACCACATGCCCACAACACCACTTATACAATCATGTAAACAACACCATATGTATATAGCACCATATGTACAAAATGCACACAACACCATATGTACATAGCACCCTATGTACACAACACTACATATCCAACCTACATACACAAGCATATGCACACAACACCGCATAGCCATCATACACATAGTATAATATGTACACAACACCACATATCCAACATGTACCTAGCACCATCTATACCTAGCACTACATATGAAACATTCACACAACACTATTCGTACCACCTTGTACATAACATTGCATAAAAAACATGTACACACTATATATACAAAACATCATATGTGAGCAACACCAGGGATGCAACATGTACAAAAATGCACAACAATAGTATCACACATTCAAAACCACAGTATCTCTACCAAGAAACCTTGCTCCTAGTGTCTTATCCATGCTTGTCCTAGAATATTTTAGAACACATTACTTTCATTTCGTTGATTTATCACTCAGTATAGCCTTCTCATAACATAGAAATAATATAATCACATAATATCGACTCATAACCACATCATACTGACTTCTTATATTTTTCAGGGCTACTCTTCGCAATTGATTCCTCGTAAGACCATGAACCTCTTCATGCCATTCACCTGCATAAGTAATCATTCCTCCACAAGAATGACCCCTGAAAACCCTGTCGAATAGTGACATAGATACATAGATACATACATAAACATTAGCATAAAACAATCATGATCTTGTGAGACAACGATATGCATAAATAAACATACATACATATAAACATCAACATAAACTAATAATGATCTATTCAATCAATGACATACATATGTACATATGAAAATTAGCATAAAATAATCATGACTCCATGATAACCTTGTCATACATGACATACATACATACATACATGTATACACATATAGACATCAACATAATCATGATCACAATGGAATTACTAGATATCATAAGGCCAAGATTAAGAGAACTTCCTTTATTCATGCACAACACACACAACATTGAGAACAACCGATCCCAACATAGCCAATGCATATGATGCCTCAAATCCATTCACCCTGCCTTCCTTGATTACCTTTCCCATGATTGCCATGTCATCATCCATTTACACCAACGAACCCAACCAGTCCAACTAGTTGTCATACTCTTGCCTTCAACTGCTCTTATACATGCATCAACTTCATCTAATTCTTTCATTACCTATTGGGTTTCATTCAGCTCTCCCTGAGCTCCATTAAATTTCCTGTTTTCCCAACCAATTCCCAAGACTCTCAAAACATAAAAGGAGATACCGAGAAGTAAGCAAGAGAAAACCAATAACAATATGACACCACAAACAAAGTGGCATGGCCATGCACAAGACACAAACAAAACCACAATGAAGCACAACAAATCACCAGAAGACCAAAAGCACAAGACTGTCAACATACGCCATGACTCAATCCCCATGGTTCCCAGCGCTACCAAATGAAATCCCTAAACCGGAATCCCTACTGCAACAACTAACGATATTATTCCTATTTGTTAAACTCCTTTAAACAAATTACTTGTAGTTTCCTGCAACAAATATCACAATACATATACTGTAGCCTTCACTTAATTATATATTATGCAGAAATAAGAGACAGAGTAAGAAATAAAATACAACACAATTGACACTATGATTTTTGGACAAATGTCCTCAGACAAACCCAATGCAGGAAAACTGGTGCAACAGATCTAAGGGTTTTATTATTATGTAGGAGAAAATTTGAGTACAATCCTTGGAAGCTCAACTAGCAATTTGATACAGAGAGAAACTAGATAAAATGAATAGTGAAATGATCTCACCTTGTCATTGGGAGAATCTGAGCCTGATCACATTGAAATGGAGCCTCTGCATACCCTCTGTGCAAAATGATGCCACTCCTATGTAGTTCCTACATCACCGCCTAAAGCATGAAGGCCGAGAGAGTGGGAGGGGTGAAATGCTTTACGAATCTATAAATGAAATAGAGCACCATCATGGAGAACCTGCAAACATAAGTAAAATTGATATCTCTGGTACATGAGTACATAGTGAAAGGAAATAGATGTTTATAAGGCATGGGCACAGCCATCTAGAATATAAACATAAAAAAATCTGAGGTATGGATGCAACCATCCAATCAAGAGGACAATATAAAAGACTCAGGTATGGTTGCACCCATCCAATGAAAAGAGTCATGTATACAATCATGAATGAATTCGTGCAATTTGGACTTGTGTAATCTGAGCCCAGGCTCTTGAATCCCAACCCAATCATGGTACAAATTCTAATATGCGAATAGATGTGCTGAAGTCGAGCATACTAGAAAATCGCTTGATTACCAATCAATGATGTAAACCATTAAAAAGTGCAAGAGAGATCGCCAGTGATGTTAATGGTTCTCAAGGTACTGCTAGTACAATCCACGAATTGTGAAGAATGATCTGAAGTCAAACACCCATGAAATCACCCGATCAAAGGCCAATGATGAAAGATTGTCATCGAATGCAAAGAACTTGCCATTAAGGCATGCAAGCTTCAAGGTACTAGAAAGGAGTCTCTAGATCAACTTCCCAGATAATGAGCTGAAGTCAACTGGAAGCGATCAGTCAAAGGAGGGCCATAATGTTTCCCACATCACCGATGTGAGACAAAGGAACAAGATGAATGTGGATGAGATAGAGATTTTGAGGAAGGTGTGTAGGATACAAACTGCAGAAGGATAAAGCTCTTGAACATGTTGGTGACATGACTCCAAATTTTGGTGTCATTTTGCTACCAAGGGATCAAAGGTCATGATGATTTAGAAAGGATAAGATGGAATGAGGCAAAATGGATAACCCAAAACCTAGAAGGCCAATGATAAAGGGAGGATATCCCAACCCAACATGAAGCAGAAAGGGTTTCGATGTTTAAGAGCGACAAGCTACTATAATAATTAATACAACCAACGGAATACTTCCAAATTTTCCCCCACCATTTTTGGCAAGTACCCCAATTATTTTTGAAACACAAGCTTGAAGAGGATAGCATATGCTTGTAATGTAAGTTTGTCCTTCAGACAAATCTAACCCAATAAATTTTAATGAGCCATAGGAAGGAGAAGCTCGGTCTCGTCATGATGACAATTCTAAAGTCATCAAGATTTAACGAGTCCGACATAGGTAAAACTCAGAGTCTTTTTCATATTTAGAGAGTTTGAAAAAGACATAGAAAAGAAAACTCCAAACGTCCCTTTTCCTAAATTTTTCCCTCGAATCCGAAAAGGTAGAAAATAATACCCAAGGGAACTGCTTAACCATTTTAGCCAAGGAGTACCTTTTTCGTAAATAGTGCCTCCTAGCCCGAAAAAGGGGTGAATTTATACTAGGCGCACGGTGTTTTGCATCTATTAACGAGTTCGAAATGACAAAGGCTTGGCCATATTTTCATTTTTAAAGGGTTGGAAAACAGCTGAAAGCGAACCCCCATTTTTATTCTTTGTTAGGGTCCCACCCTAACCCCCTTATTTATGTAATGGGATCACGTCATAGTCAAGAGTCAATAAAGCCCATATTAATAATTGTAAGTGGTTAATCCGCAATTAATAACGGAACCACAGTTAGTTGCAAATGGGCCGTAGTATTAGATAGATGGTATTATTAATACCATGGTACTGGCCCATGGTATTGCATGTATGAGTCATATATAAAGGATAGAGACTCCCTGCGAGGAGCATCGTGTCTTATTTTGTAATCGAGCTCTGCTCTATTGGAGGTTGCCCCCTTGAAGAGGCAAGTGAACATTACTCTCTGAATAATCAAATCATTGTTATTCTGTGTTCTGGGTATCTTTCTTCGCATATTCTGTATTTGGGTATCATTTGCAGGTTAAGAGCATAACAAGTGGTATTAGAGCACTTTCCAGGGTCGGTGGGATCTCCATTTCTTAGCAAAAAAAAATTTTGGCTAGAGACGTGTTCCAGCGTCTTTAAACCACGGGATCTATCATTAAGCGCATAAACCTGCGGATTTGGGGAGGCATGCATGTAGGAAATACAAGAGGTGGTCAAGTTTGTTGGACTCCCTTGTAACCCCTATGGGTACCCCTTCCAGTAGTAGCGCATTAGACAGAATCGCGCATGGACTGTCTTCCACGTACCCTCTAGGTATATCGGAAACCCCCCTAGGCTCCCTTGAAACCTCGCCATAGATAAACCGTCGGCCGTCTCGCGGCTACAGTACACCGAGAACAGCACTCGGAGAGATTACTCGCCCGTATGATAGGGTAGTCAGGTTGTACAGCTAAGGGTACGGTCGAACCTCCTTATTTAGAGCCCTGAAACATTGGGCCGAGTACTACTACCAGACCCTTATGTATATTGCGATCTGTAGCACCTGACACTCCTCAAGACCATAGTTCCCTTTTCTATCAGGGGATCACACATCATCTCTTCCAGATCCGCTTGTGCAAAGGGGTGCAGCAGCAGCAGACATCAGATCCGCAGAAACAGTCGGTTTCGCCGCCCAGAGCTATCAGATCTGCCATTCAGATCTCTCAGATCCACCAAATCAGAGTCATTATGAAGGGTTCCTATACCAGGGTATAATTTTCGCAGGACTTTTGGCTGCATTGACATTTTGAGTATCAGATCCACAGAAATAGCTGGGGCACTTATTGGTGATCTAGCCCATCAGAATCAGGATGACGAGCTGAGCACGGTGGTACCATTCACTTCTTAGTGAAAAAAAAATTTAGGCGGTCCCAATTTTAAAAAAACCTGGTTGGTGTATGATAGAAACTAAAGCTCAAGCAATGGCCAATCAAAGGATGGACAAACTTGAAGAATCAGTGCAAAACCTCCACATTCAGCTTACCGGACTATGTAGCATGGTCGCAAAAATAGTCTCGAAGGGCAAGGAGCAAGCCCACGAGGAGGCGTATAATGGCCATGAACACAATGAGGGTGAGTCTAGCCACTCTCCTCATGTCTGGCACACCCACCCACAACCCAGTCAGTGACCTCCCAAGTTGGATATGCATAAATTTGACGGTTCTCACCCGTCAGCATGGATAGCACAAATGGATCAGTATTTCAAACTAAATCACATCTTCGATGATGAGACTCAGCTTATGTTGGGGAGCATGTACTTGGACAATGAAAGGTGGCAATGGTGGGAATGGCATCAACATTGCACTGGACCTTTTAGGACTTGGCCCAAATTCACGAAAGCTTTTCAAGACTGCTTTGACCAGGAATCATCCTTTTTGGGTCATCTTACTAAGCTGCAACAGACTGGTACAGTGGATGAATATATTACAGCTTTTGAAGCCTTAGCCTTCTGCACTTGGGGTCTCTCAGATGTGTTCTACACGGAATGTTTTATCAGTGGTCTTAAAGAAGCTATCAAAGCCCAAGTCCTACTGCACCACCCTCCCACATGGATGGAGGCTTGCAAGGTAGCTCGTAACGTGGAACGTGCATTAGCAGCCCAATACAGTCACCCAAATTTCTCTGCTAAAGGTCGCCCCCCACAGGCTCACAACACGACTCAAACACTTCAAGTCCAAAAGGTGTCCCCTGAGGAAATGGTCGAAAGAAGAAAGCAAGGCCTATGTTACTATTGTGATGAAAAATACTCCCCAGGTCATAAATGCAAGGAGCCCAAACTTTTTCAAATTGATGCCACTGACTACAACTCAACAGAGGAAGATCCACCACTGGAGGAACATGAGCTACTAGAAGAAGACAACCAAAAGGACAATGTCTCTGATGAACCAGTGATTTCATTGCATGCTTTGGCAGGGATTTCTTCCCCTCAAACTCTCAAAATCAGAGGTTTTATCAAACATCACCCAGTAGTAGTTTTGATTGATAGTGGAAGTACACATAATTTCATCCATCAAAAAGTCACAGAAGCAGTGCATTGTTTTGTATGATCAGTTTCTAACTTCCAAGTTCAAATTGCGGATGGAGGCATAATGAAATGTGAAGGCCGCTGTGAAAATGTCAAACTTCAAATGGGGGATTATCAGTTGAAAACCCACATGTTTGCCATACACATGGGGGGTTGCGACATTATCCTCGGAGCTGAATGGCTCCGCACTCTTGGGCCAATCCCAATGGATTTCCAGGAGTTATATATGAGTTTTAAGTAGAACAACTACACACATACCCTCCGTGGACTCCAGGCGGGAACCCCCTCTATCATCAGCTCGCATAGGATGGAAAAATTGTTAAAAAAGGGAAATCATGGAGTTGTAGCTCAATTTAATGCCATCCAGGCAGTCAAAACCAAGCCTCTGCCAATTCATCCTCAGATGCAACAGATTTTAAATAACCATCTGTCGGTCTTTGACAAGTCTCATGAGCTTCCACCCTCGTGAGGGGAACATGATCATAGCATCACCTTGGTTCCAGGGGCCCAACCCCCAAATGTGCACCCATACAGATATTCGTTCACCCAAAAGAATGAAATAGAAAAAATCATTAAGGAACTTTTGAAAGCAGGTGTCATTCGTCCCAACATTAGTCCTTATTCATCCCGAGTGGTCATGGTGCTCAAGAAAGATGGGGAGTGGCGGATGTGTCCTAACTTCACAGCCCTCAATAAGTTGATAGTCAAAGATAAATTTCCCATCCCGGTGGTTGATGATTTGTTGGATGAACTCAATGGGGCTCAATTCTTCACTAAGCTGGATCTTCGCTCAGGCTACCACCAAATTCGCATGAAGGAAGTCGACATCCCCAAGACTGCTTTCAGAACACATGAAGGCCATTATGAATTCCTGGTCATGCCATTTGGTCTTTGTAATGCCCCCTCTACTTTTCAGAGCCTTATGAACCACATTCTCAAACCATATCTCAGGAAATTTGTCCTTGTCTTCTTCGATGACATCCTCATCTATAGTTGCACTTGGGTCGCACATCTTCAGCATGTAGATCTACTCTTGCAACTGCTCCGCAAGCATAAATTATTTGTCAAGATGTCCAAGTGTCTGTTTGGCATGGCAGAAGTAGAGTATTTGGGCCACATTGTGGGGCATGAAGGTGTCAAGGTGGACCCCAAAAAGATCTAGGCAATGCAGGAATGGCCTCAACCTAAGACCTTGAAGAGCTTGCGAGGATTTTTGGGTCTCACAGGCTATTATCATAAATTTGTCCACAACTATGGTCGCATAGCAAAGCCCCTCACCCAACTCCTAAAGAAAAATTTATTCTTCTGGAGTGAGGAAGCACAACAGGCCTTTACAACCCTAAAAAATGCCATGTGTTCCACTCCAATTTTAGCACTACCTGACTTCACCAAATCTTTTGTCATTGAATGTGATGCTTCGGGTACAGGTATTGGGGCGATCTTAATGTAGGAAGGGCGACCGTTGGCCTTCACAAGCCAACAACTCAGTGGTAGGAATCTGGGCCAATCTACCTACGAGAAGGAAATGATGGCCATCTTACATGCAGTCAAAACCTGGCGACCTTACTTATTGAGGCGACGTTTCCAAATCCGCACAGATTGTCACAGTCTTAAATATTTTTTGGAGCAATGCCTATCCTCCCCAAAACAAAATAAATGGCTAGCCAAAATGCTGGGATATGATTATGAGATCATTTACAAGAAAGGGAAAGACAATAGTGTAGCAGATGCATTATCTCGCCAATTTGAGGAGGAAAGTACCCTGCTAGCAATTTCCCTCCCCATTCCAGAATGGATTGAAGAAGCTCGCAGGGAATGTTTTTCACACCCCGGGCTCTCCCAACTCATTTCTCAATTGCGGGCAGATCCAAATTCCACCAAGGGCTACTCATGGCAGGATGATATTCTTCGCTAC
This sequence comes from Pinus taeda, assembly GCA_000404065.3. Classification (NCBI taxonomy): domain Eukaryota; kingdom Viridiplantae; phylum Streptophyta; class Pinopsida; order Pinales; family Pinaceae; genus Pinus; species Pinus taeda. Next base: position 82,077 of record APFE030271348.1, on the reverse strand, counting down.
AAGGACAGAGTCGTAATATCACCAACATCCACCTTCAAAAGTCGCATTTTGGCAGAGATGCACTCATCTCCCATTGCAGGACATTCGGACTTTCAGAAGATGTATGCTCGCACCAGAAGATCATTTTTTTGGACAGGCATGAAAAAGGACATCCTTACTTTCATAGCAGAATGTGATGTCTGTCAACGCCACAAAGGGGAAACCGTCAACACACCAGGCACATTACAACCATTGCCCATTCCGGCATCAATTTGGATGGAGGTTTCTATGGATTTCATTACAAGTCTTCCGAAGTCAGGGAACAAGTCAGTCATCATGGTGGTTGTGGACCGACTGTTGAAGTATGCTCATTTTTGCGCCCTACCCCACCACAGAGAGGTGTGCGATGGTGCGAGATGCATGGAGATGTTGTAGTAGCGCAGATGTCAGAGAGGGAGCACTTGTCAGCAGCAGGTAGAGCTTCAGCATCAAAGTATGTTCCTAGCCCAAC
>APFE030271348.1:64715-80989 GCA_000404065.3 Pinus taeda | reverse complement strand
GTCCCTAGTCTATCTATAAGAAGTAAAATTAATTTTGGTCTTAACAGCAGTTGGAAATATTAATTAATTAATTCAGTTAAGTTAATTAGTTAAGGAAATTCGAATTTGAAGTCTTTGTGAGCATGCACATGAGTTGTCCCACTAATTGAGGGAATAAGTATGAGTTCTATAATGAATGAATCAGTTGACTTAGTTCTAACTAGTCAAGTCCAATTAGATTATTTTGACAAGTTGTTAAAATAATAAAATATAGTTTGTTAATGCTTGCATGAATGTGACAACTATTATTTTAGATAACTGAGGATTCACTCATGGATAACTGTTGCATGTCAGTTTTATTAGAGACCCAGTTGAGATCAGATGTGGGACAGTGTACTATCAGTTGGATGAATATTTTTCAGATAAAGGAAGCTCATCCATGATGAGGATTTATCTCCTTCAGGTTTGTGCAGTTATTTCAGAGGTCAGTGTTGTGTGTGAGGTGAAAATCGCACAGATTGTAGCTGGAGGACCTAGGGAAAACTGTGCATAGAAATAGGAGGCTTGGAGGGCAGGGGAGAAGGTTTGTGAGAAGCCTTTGACTATCTATGAGCAGTAGAGGGATTGTACTGAGAGATGGATAGCTTCCAAGCTAAGGCTTTGTGTAATCTGGACTATATTTCCACTTGTATGATAATACAAAGATGGTGTTTTAGGAAAGTGCTTTCCCCAGGTAAATTCTTCTGTGTTATGTGTGATTGATTCCTTCTTATCAGTTATATGTGTTCTTATTGATGTTGCTCATGGTTGATTAAGCTTCCGCTAAATTGTTTGTAGAAGTAGATCAAGTGTTTTGCTTTAGTACATTTCATTACCAGGTTGATCTATAGGTGGGAAATTTCTACATGGTATCGGAACTAGCTGATTTGTAGAAAAATTTCTACATGGAATCAAAGCTAGCTGATTAGTAGAAAAAATTCTACAAAATTATACAAAGGTAGTTGTAATAATAACAATAAGGGGTTACACTAGTAGTATAGGGACCTAACATGTTGAGGGCTCTTAGCCCTCGATTTCTACACCTTAAGCACCCATGTGACCAGATTTGTGATTAGGGGCTATATATAAAGGATATTAGGAAAAACATGGACACTCAAGCATTTTTTGATATGTCGATATGCCGATAGTTTATGCCCTTAGATGTTATACCTTAGCACCATGTGACTAGGGGCATGACCATGAGCTAAGTATACCAGGATATCAAAAATTATTCAAACATGTGCTTTTTGTTATAATGTCAATATGGTGATACGTTGAGAGGTACTTAGCCCTTAGAAACTGAACCTTAGGCATCTTTTGACCAAGAGTCAATATACCAAGATATTAAAAAATATTGTGAACTTGTACATTTTTCGATGTGTCAATTGTCGAGGGGTACTTACTCCTTAGGTGATACATCTTAGCACCTCAGTGACTAGGGATGTGACCAAGAGTCATAACATGTAGGGATATTGGTGAATATGTAGAATTTTCACATTGTAAAATCCCTAATATGCTAAGGATATAATGGATGGGAGGACAATTGACACCAAAATTTCTTTCCAATATTTGACAAAAAAAGGCTCTAATAGTTTGGCTTTGTGGGGCTTTTACGTTATACTAAAATTTGAGGTTTTCTTTAAGAATTTGAGGATTTCCCATTTTTCATATTTCCACACCTTATATTTTGGTTTTCCTCTTTTACTTCTTATCAAAAAAAAAAAAAAATTCTTCAAGAATTTTGAGGTATGTTCCTTGTGCTCCCACCTTAGATCAATTTTGAGGTTTTCTCCTTTTTCTTCTTTTTGGGACTAAACATGCTCTTTCCTTGGAGTCCTCCCCTCCGCCTTTGAAATCAATAATGACATTATTCAACACTCGATCATGTGGTAAGTTTTCAAAAACCCTGAATGTCCTCTTATAGGAGAACTATGCAATTCCAAAAGGACCCTTTGTTTGAGTTGGGAAATCTTACATAAATGTAGGTGATCTTGCTATATAAACATATCACTCTTCCACATAATTTTATATAATACAAGTGTGTCCTATTATATTTGTTAAAATATCTTGCATACCTTATGATCCTACTTCCAATTTCTCCATTCTTCTTCCACCCAATTAGATTCTCGAACGGAAATAGGACATAGTAGACTCTGTATTTCTTCTTATTTCCCTGAAAGTTTATTTGCCACCATATTATGTTTTCCTTTTTGTAGATAATTTCAATGTCGTAACCTATCATCTTTGTAACCCTTTTTTTTCATCTTCTAAAGATAATCATTTCTCCAAGGATTACCTCAAACTATCATGATCTAGTTTTACCTTGAAGTGTCCTCCTATGAGGTAAGGGCATCATTTTTTAACTATATGTAGAATGGTCAACATTTCTTTTTCATAAATTGGTTTGAGAAATTTAATTCCTTTAAGTTTGTTTATTTCATTGAAAAGGGACCTCTCACATTAAAATCGCACCAATGCCATGGATAGAGGCATCACACTTAATAACAAAGGTTTTTGTGAAGTTAGGTGTGGCTAAGACAAGATTCTCATGTTGGAAATTGGGAAACTAGGAAGGTACTATTTCAAGTGGTGAAAACCCGGCAAAGGTTACTTGGTTGGGAAAAGTACCCAAGTGGTTGGGGTTTTGACCCAAATTTGTGGGTTTGGACCCAATTCAATTAATTTTTTGTTCTAATTTATGATTAAAGGGTTGAGTGGGAAAAAGCTTAAAGGACCAAGGGTTCCCCAAATAACCTAAAGGAAAACTAGAAATAGGAGACCAAAGGAAAGGCCTAGACACACAAGTGGAGAAGGAATTTCACTTGTGGAGAGAGCAAGGCTAAAGGACCTAGTTGTAAATATTCCTTAGAGGATTCACAATAGAAATGAGGTCAAGTTTCTCCATGATCTGGTCAACTAAAGGATTTGTTTCCAAAAGGGAGAAGGAGGTCAAGTAGGAGGATCTAGTTGGAGTGTTGGAAGGTCAAATATATAAGAAAAAGGTTATATTTGAAAGTTCTAAGGTCATATCTACAAGAAGAAAGTCATATATGAGTGTTAGAGGGTTAGATATGCAAGACGAAAATCAGGTCTATGATTTGAAGAAGCATATCTAGCAGATCAAGAAGTTGTAGTGTGGTTGCAGAAGGACTAGTTTTCAAGGGCATCAACAATCTAAGTACCTTGAGCTTAAGGAACTAGCTCAAATATGCATTTTATTTTTTGGGAATATTTTAGATATGATGAATAGATGTCAGGCCCTAAGTTTTGTATACTATGTATACTAGTTGTATTAGATATCTAAAGTGTCAGGATCCTTGATAATGATTCTTTCATTAATGGACTAATAAAGGTTGAGATTTGGGCCATATAAATATGTGTACTTAATTGATTTCATTGTTGTTACATTTCCTTTATGCAAAGTTCTTTCAGTTGAGTACCTTAAATGTGCTTATAATGAAATCTAGACATAGACCATACCTAGGGTATAAGGAAAATTCAACATGGTATCAGATCTACTTTGAAGAGCACATGGACTAGAGTGCGCACATGAAAGAATAATGAGCCAGTGGAGGTTTCTGTAGGCTCGGAGGGAGTTTAGCTTCAGAGGGAGACTGCAAAGGAACATCAATTGCCCAACGGAATTTTAAATCTTCAAATTTAAGTGAGAGTAGAGTTTTAATCCCATCCAAGGACATGCATGAACCATGTGAGAACACTCATGGTGGTGCAAGGAGATTTCATGTTGCATGCAAGGAAAATCATGCACCATGAAAATTAAATCTTGATCAATTAATGAAGAAGACGTGGAAGATTTGAGGAAAGTTATGAACATGCAAGGAAAGTCATGATTCATGTGAGGATGGTCATGGGTATGCAAGGAAAGTCATGGAGCTACAAATTTCAAGGAATGATGGAAATACCTTCCTCACTAAGAGAGAGTGTTGGAAATTGGGTAGCTCGTAAGGTATTTCTGAGTGGTGAAAACCCACCAAAAGTTAGTTGGTTGGGAAAAGTACCCAAGTGGTTGGGGTTTTAATCCAAATTTGTTGGGTTGGACCCACGTCAATTAATTATTTATTCTAGTTTATCATTAAAGGGTTGAGTGGAAAACAACTTAAAGGACCATGGGTTCCCCAAATAACCTAAAGGAAAATTATAAATAGGAGGCCAAAGGAAATGCATGGACATACAAGTGGAGGATGAATTTCACTTATGAGAGAGGGAGGCTAAAGAGCCTAGATGTAGATCTTCCTTAGATCAGGAGTTGCAGTAGCAAGGAAACTGAGTTTCTCCTTGATCTAGCCAACTGAAGGAGTTTTTGCAAAAAGGGAGAAGGAGGTCAAGTACGAGGACCTATTTGTAGTGTTGGAAGGTCATATCTACAAGAAGAAATTCATATATAAACGCTGGAAGATCATATTTGTAAGAAGAAAGTTAGATATGAGTGTTGGAGGTTTGGATCTACAAGAATAAATTCAGGTATGTGATCTCAAGAAGAAGGTCTAGAATATTGATAAGATGTAGTGTGGTTGCAAAAGGATTGGTTTACAAAGGACAACAACAATCCAAGGACCTTGAGTTTAAGGCACTAGCTCAAGTATGCATTTTATGTTTTGGGCAGATTCTAGATTTGATGGAATATATCTCAAGCCCTAAGTTTTGTATACTATGTACACTAGTTGAATCAAAGATCTAAAGGGCCATTATCCCTAGTATGGGAGCCCTAATTACACTTTTATTAATGGAATAATAAAGGTCGATATTTGGGCCATATAAATCTATGTACTTAATTGATTTCAGTATTGTTACATTCCCATCATGAAAATTTATTTTAGTTGAATACCCTTAGTGTGTTTATCATCAAGTCTAGATAGATACAATGTTTAGGGTATAAGGAAAACTCAACATCACACACATAGCCTTCTTAATATTTTCAAAGGATTTGGTTTCATCTCGAGTGAAATAAAATGAGTTGTTCTTTAATAATGTTGTTAGTGTGATGTGGTTTGACCATAATTATTGACAAAAAATCAATATCATAATAAAACCATAAAGCACACGAATGATATGTGGAAATCCTTCAAGGAAAAAAAAACCACAAAAATTTTTTTAATTTATTGTTCCTTGTAGGCACCAACCTATTGTTATAATATTTGTAGGCACCGACCGACAAGAGACACCTATCCCCTCAATGCCTTGTAGGTATCAAACTATAGGATACAACAATCATGCTTATAGTTTTGTGGGTGCCAACCTACATGATACACCAATCCCCTCTACTACCTTGTAAGAACCAACCTACAAGAGACACCAACCTGAGGTTTTTCTCTCATCTATAATATTTTCTTCTCCGGTCCGCTCTACTCTTCATAATAATTTTTACTGACCTCATTCCTTCATGCATCAACCTTTTCTCTCTTTCAATTTTTGCAATTGAATTTTTGAAATTACCTCGTCAAGTTTTGCTCTCTTTGAATTTTTCTAGTCACCTCCCCAAATATTAATTGTTTTCTTTTAAATTTTTTTTTTTTATCACCTCATCAAATATTCTCTCTAAACTAGGCACTCCCTTCAAATCCCAACATCATAAGATGCATACTATGTTCTCTAACTCTTATCAGTGACTTCTCCCTTATCCTTTTATTTTACATGTGTAATTCTTTATGATATTTTTCTTTCTTCAATCGATAGATCAAATTTGGTGCTCCACTTAATTCAACATTTCAAAACTCGACATTTTTTGATACAGGGGCTTTTTCCACTTGTGGTGCACAAATACTAGTGAGTGCTTCAATCTATTCCTCATAATTTTTTATTATGTGCCTTAGTTTTATTATATATCCGGTAAAGTTCCTTTTTTAATCTTTAACATATATTTTCTAATACATATAACCAAGTGTTATGAAAGTGCTTACCATTCATCAAAGCTCCCTTCAATGCAACATTTTTATAATGCTTATATGCATAATCACTGCACCATACACCCCTATAACACGTACAGGTGGTTTGATATCGAGATATTAGAAATCTTGATATCCTTTAACACTAAAAACACTCATTAAAACAAGAAACTTTTGATTACAGATGTGTTAAAATTAACCAAGAAGAAATTAAATTAACTAGAAACAATCATAAACACAATATATACATAATGTTTACCCTAGGAAAACCCCAATGCTGGGGAAAACCCCAAATTACAAAATTTTGTTAGATCCTTGGCCAAATCCCTACCACTCACATATTCTTGGCCCATTACAATAGATTTCCTCCTATCCTTTTAAAGGATTCATTACATGAATTCTACGGGCACAAAACCATGGGGCCAAAACCACTACTATTGACCCTATTAAAATGTAGCAAGAAAAGGCTTCATTTGACTTATGCCTTAGTCAAATGGAGAAATTCGATTTTCCACATCAAAAGGATGACTTGGATTGTAGTTAGTTGGAGTGACATGATTGTCTCCTAGTTAAATCGGTAAATTTGAGTTTGTGGGCTAGAAATAGAGTTGTGCATGAGTTGATTGCTAAGACCTAGCAATCTAGTGGAGTTATTGTTAGTTAAATTCAATTATTTTTTATCTAGTCATTAGTGGATTTAGTAGGATTTTATTTGAGTAGTTATAATAGTGGTTAACTCATTGATCTCTCAGTTGACTAATCAATTTACTAAAAATAGTCCCAATCATGCATGGAATTTGAATTTCCTAGTTGGAGTAGAGGAAAAGGCACGTTGTAATTGTAAATTGTATACTAGTTCAGTGTTCAGAGTTTTGTACTAAGAAGGTGAGCTATTCCATCAGGAATTACAAAAGAAAATAGGGAATTCTCCTATTTTTTAGGGGCTAAATTCCCCAAGGATTGTGCAAGGAAATAGGAGGATAGATAAGGCCTATTTTGGCTAACCGTTAGTCAGAGTAGGTCAGTGAGTAGGAGATCAGTACTGCAATGTAGGTGGTTCTTCATGTGTGAAGCTATCATTGTAATAGATCCATATTTCTCATCTAAATTAATCCAAAGTAGTGGAGGGGTTTTCCCAAGTTGGGTTCCCTTGCAAAATCATTGTGTTCCTTGTGTTTTGTTGGTTGCATGTTATTGCATGTGTTTCTATTGTGTGTTTTCATTTCTGTAGAATTGTAGAAGAAATTTGTGTCTCTTGACTTCAGCTCAGATTCATTAGTAGTAGAAAATTTCTTTCCATTTCTATGAGGTATCAAAGCACTGGAATACTACACAGAAAACTTGTTCCAGATCTTCTCTTAGAGAAATTTTGATTTCCATATTTTTTGGTGCAAATTTTCTTCAGTGTGGGAAAAATTCATTTCAATGGATTGAGGCTTGAGTATGCGTTGGAGGGAACCTCAAATTTTTGGAATTGGAAATATAGGATGGAAGTTGTCTTGGATGACAATAGAGTATGGGAATATACACAAACTGATATTCCAAAAACTAGTTGCATCAGATGCACAAGCACTTTCTCAGTGGAAGAAAGACACTGTAAAAGACAGGAGGATTATTCTAGAGGGTGCCATAGATCAAGCGGTTTCAAAATTTCATTGAAATGAGACTCCTTTTGCAATGTGGAAAACTCTCATAGATACATTCTAAAGTAGTAATGATGCCAGGAAATTGGCATTGAGAGATAAACTAAGAAGCATTTGAATGCAAAAAAATGAAACCATTCCCCAATACCTTTCCAAATTCACTCAGGTTCGAGACGAACTTGGAGGAGTAGGAGAAAATTTTCCATCATTTAAACTTGTGAGCTTAGCACTCCTTGTCCTTCCACAATCTCTGCACAACTATTAGGATTCAACCAATGGAAGAGACAAGTTACTATATTGGGAGAGACTTTGGTTTGATTTGGTGCATGAGGAGATCAGAAGAAACTCTAGAGATGGTGTCACATCTAGAGTTGAGGAGGAAGAAAAAATTGCCTTGGAAAGCAAGGGAAAGAATGCCAAAGGAAAGGCGGAGTCTAGCCAGAACTAGGGCAAGAAGAAGGACCTCAACAAAATTAAATGTTTTCACTACCATGAATATGGATGTTATGCAGGCAAGTGTTTGCACAAAAAATATGGGAAGAAGCCTATAGGAGGAGAAGAAGGTGATTCTCTCACATAAAAATTCAAATTGGATTTCACTCTCATTGCATGCATGGCTAGTATTGTACAAGGAAATTTATGCTACTTGGACTTTCGAGCCTCATTTCATATGATAGGAAGCAAGGAGTTCTTCAGCAACTTGGAGGAGGACCTACAATTACACATAGAACTTGGAGATGATGGGAGGTATAGTACCAAAGGGATTGGTATTGTCACCTTTAAGAGGGAGTAAGGTTCCCATATTCACTTGAAAAATCTAATGTATGTGCATGGGCTGAAGAAAATTCTGATTTTTGTAGTTGTATTGGAGGACAGAGGTTATTATGTGGTGTTCAGTAAAGAGAAAGCTTTTTTTATTGTTGTTAGAGTGAAAAATATCTATAAGCTAGAGGTGGATGTATGTGTTGCATTGAGTATCAAAGAAAAACATGTTCAAAGTTGAGATGTTGGAGAATTGTGGCATAGTTTCATGGGTCACCTACACCATGGAGCTTTAAAAGTCATCTAGAATATCACCAATGGACTTCCAAAATGCACCTGTGACCAACATGATGTTTGCAAGGGATGCACTCTTGGAAAATATGTCAAAGTCTCCTTCCAAGGTCGAGATAGAAGTGATAGAGCCATCTTGGAGCAAGTCCACTCAAATGTGTGTGGGTCATTTTCTAGAATCTCAATTGCAAAGCAAATGTATTATTTAATTTTCATAGATAGATTTTCCCACAAGTGCTAGATCTTTTTTATGAATAAGAAATATGAAGTGTTTGCAAAATTGGTTGAATTCAAAGCATTGGTTAAAAATGAGACTTGACAAAAAAATTAAATCCCTGAGAAGTGATAATCGAAAAGAATTTGTGTCTAATTCCTTCAAATAAATTTGTTCAAAGGAAGGTATTAGAAGAGAACTAATTGCACCCCGAAAACCATAGAAAAATGGGCTAGCAGAGAGGAAAAATATAATAATTGTAGGGTTTGTGAGAGAAATGTTGCATGATCAAGGACTGATACTATATCTATGGGAAGAATCATGTAATACAGTAGTATATTTTCAAAACCAGATCCCTCAAAAAATACTTGGCATGATCACACCCGAAGAGGATTTCTCTCGTAAGAAGCCATATGTCTCCCATTTTCAAATCTTTGGAGCTACAATATTTTATCACGTCTCCAAGGATAGCATGAAAAAGTTGTATCTTACAGCTGAGATGGGGATCTTTGTAGGGTACACATAGACACATCATAACTATCGGGTGCATTTTCCCTCACTTGGGATGGCAATGATGAGGAGAAGGCTATGAGAAGCTCTCTAAAATGAGAGTTGAATATTCCACCGGAGGAGGAGCTTCTAGCTCCAGAGGAGGAGCCTCACTCAAAGTCTCGGGATGTTGCGGAGAAGGATAAAGAAAATTTTCGGCACCCACTTAACCAAAATCTTCTAGAGAGGGGATGAAGAGAACCATAGAGGTTGACAAGCTGGTGTAGGATGCACAGGAGCATGTGGTAGCTCCTACATCCTTGCACAGACAGAGGAGATCACTAGACAAATATACTAGTTAATATGGCACTCATCACAAAACTCATTGATTCTGAGCCTTCTTCATTTGAGGAGGTAGTTTGCCAACCAATGTGGGTAGATTATGTGGTGGAGGAGTATTACTCCATCATGAAGAACAATGTTTGGGAAGTGGTTCCAATAATAGAGAACAAGTTAGTGGTTGGTTCCAAATGAGTATATAAAGTGAAACATGTAGCTGATGTGTTGGGTGTGTGTTATATTCTTTCCACATGTCAAAAAAATTATTTTATGCGGACCCAATAATAGTTGGGTGGACCTAAGGGTGGGGGGTGGACCCAAAGATGATCGGTGGACCTACCCATGGTTTTGTGCATGGTTTTTTCAAATGGTTTTGGGCGTAATGGTTTTCTTCACGTGGTATTTTATAGATATGGTTAAGGGAACTATGGTTATGTTATAATCTAGGATTAGTGGATTTGGGTTTATGAATGCTTCAGCATGTTTGAAAAATCAATCTGGTATTCTCGGTTTTTTGTATTCAGGACAAAATCTTTGTGAATATTTGTTTTATGTTCTCTCCATTGTATATTTTTATGTTTTAATAATTCGTTAGCAGGTAATTTTTGTACAGGGTTAAAACCTACATGATGGCAGTCTCGAGAAGTACAAAGCCACTTTTGTGGCCAAAGGTTTCTCATTGGTAGAGGGAATTGATTATGAGGATACATTTTCCCCTATGTCAAATGTACTCCTCCATCAAGATCATTCTAGTATTAGTTGCGAATGGGGTAGAAGATCCACCAAATGGATGTGAAGACTGCCTTTCTCAATGAAGTAGTTGAGGAAGAGATTTTCATAGAGAAGCCTAAGGGGTTTGAAACATTTGATGGGAGACACATGTGTGTAGACTCAAGGAAACCCTTTATGGTCTCAAGTAGGAACCCTATGCTTGGCACACTAATATAGATACATATCTCAGTGGATTGAGCTTCACTAAAAATGAAGTAGGTGCCAATCTCTACTACATTGTGGTAGATGGAAAATTTCTCATTCCAGTCATGTATGTAGATGACTTGATACTTATAGCGGATGATAATTTAATCTAGTCTTACAAGGAGGACCTTGTAAGAGAGTTCGAGATGAAGGAAATGGGCTTCATGCACTACTTCCTTGGTTTAGATTTTTGGTGAGGAGATGGAGAGTCGTTTGTGAGTCAGGGGATGTATACCTATGAAATACTTCATAGATTCCATAAGCAGGATTGCAAGCCTATGGACGCACCTCTAGCTACCAACTGGAGGAAGGAGGATGTTTCTACAAGGGAGGCAGTAAATGCCACCATCTACATACAATTGGTGGGGTCCTTGATGTATGTAGTGAACACAAGGCTTGACATATGTTATGCAGTTAATCAATTGAGTAAATTTATGGTGAAGCCTACCAAGCTTCACTGGAAAGCAACAAAACATGTGCTTAGATACCTTAAAGGCGCAACATATTTTGGTTTATCTTACAGGAGAACAAATGGTGTGAAGCTCCAAGGCTTCACTTATGCATATTGGGAAAGGAGTCCATTAGACAAAAAGAACACTTCGGGAGATATCTTCAGTGTTCGGTCAACATCTATTTCCTGGTATAGCAGGAAACAGAGATCTGTAGAACTCATCTCAACAGAGGTCGATTATATGGCTACTAGTCAAGCAGCATGTGAGCCCATTTGGATGAGTTAAGTTCTTGTTGGTATCTTCAGTCAAGAGATGGATCCTAATGTGATTTACTGTGACAATCAGACTTGTATCAAACTCTCTAAAAATCTAGTATTTCATGACAGGTCCAAGCAGTACACTCCCATAGAGGAGTAGGATGAAAATATTTTGACAAAGGAATTGTCAAGAGGCAAATTTTAGTTCCACGGGAGCAAGATAGGGGTGGTGTAGAACCCTTTTCTTGTTAGTTTTTGTAGCATTAGATGTGTTATAGCCACGAATTTGGTGGAGAGGCTAGAATAAATGAGATATCCAATACCCAGAAATTGTTTATGGAAATTCCACCTTTAGATGACTTAATTAGATTATTAACCTATTTTTTAATGTTTCCTAAGTCAACCTAGGAAAACTCGTTAATTAATCATAATTAATTAAGTCAAGCTGAGAATAGTCTAGAAACTCACAAGGGTCGACTTCAAGACGATTGTAGCCCTTGATTAATTTTAATCTTGGTTGTCGATGCTCCAATAGAGGATTAAAAGAAGAAATCGATGGGCACTTGGAGAACACATCAGAGACACTTGAGCAGTAGTTCCTTGTGCAGATCGAGCTAGCAGCAAGTGTTCGAGCCAGAGAGGACCACAATGTTAGTGAGGGGCAAGGCCCAAAGGAATATTTCCAGATCCAGAGAGGCAGCAATAAGAGGCTGATTTATTCTCAGAGTAGGTAGCATGAGTGCAGTGTTGAAGTTTCTAATTCTACCAGTTAGAAACCCTCCATGCACTTTCTCTGATTTATTCCTACCTACTTGTTTTGTTACTTAACAAGTTATTTACAATGTGAATACTGAAAATAAACACTAGTGCATGTTCAACATATTATAGATCAACAACTGAAAGAAACAAAAACAATGACACCAAATGACATCGTTATTTTTGGACCAATGTCCCCGGAAAAACCCAATGTGGGAAAATTAGTGCAGCTATCTGAGGGTTTTCTTATTAAGAAATATCATAGTACAATCAAGGTGCAAAATCTAGCCTACCCAACAGATAATTTCCTTAGTAGTAATACCTCTCAGTTTGAGACAAATTTCTCGGCTGAAACCCCAAATAATCCTTCTGACAGCTTCTTAGCTCCAATCTGCCCCAGAAACCCCAATGTCTACCCTTTTTGGACTGTGTCAGCCCCTCTCTGCCCAGCATTGGCCCTGCATCACCTTTAATGGGTTTGCGTTGGCCTTAGGAGGCCCTGCATCAGCCTTCTAGACCTCTACGTCAGCAACATTGGCCTCTCTGAGGCTTTGCGCAACTCTGGCTGCCTCTGTGTGGCCCTGCGTGAGCCTTGGTTGCTACTGTGTCACTCTCTCTAGCTACTTGTTTCTCTTCTAGAACTATCTCTACCTCTCTATCTCTCTGCACTCAATGCCCCTCAGTTGTAACTCCGATCACTAATTCTATCTCTCTTAGAAAACCCCGCTCTAGAGAATAGAATGATTGATCACTCTGGTGTGTTCTCCAAGTGACCCTCAAGCCTCCTCCTATACTTTTCTCGTTGATAGATCAACAGCCAATATTAAGTCCCTAATCAACGGCTAAGATTAGATCTGGCTTGATCCATGACTTTTGGACCATTCTAACATAGTTTTATATTAATTCACATTAATATTTTAATTTCCCTAAGTTTAGACTTAGGGACTCCATTAAAAATATTATTTATTTTAATATCTCCCAAATTGTTTATAATCTTCCCAAACCCTTTCTGGGTATTGGATATCTCATGTGCCTAGCCTCTCCACCAAATTTAGTGGGTAAAGCACATCCAATGGTACCCCAAATCAACATGCAGGAAAAAGCTTAAGTACAGGCAATCACGTGAGTGCAGGCAAAATCCTAAGTACAGGCAGTCGTACGAGTGCACATTGAAGCTTGAGTATGGGCATCCGCATGAGTACAGAAAGAAGCTCAAGTATAGGCAGTAGTGTAAGTACAGGAAGAAGCATGAGTACAAGAAGTCACGTGAGTGCAAGTAGCGTGAGTTGTCGGGGTTGCTTGTGGAGGAAGGGAAATTCCCTTGGATAATTTCGGCCATATTTTCTTGTTGTGGATTTTCAATTTCAGGCATCCAATTTGTTCTCATAATTTCATTGTTGCATAATAATAAAAACCCTCAGCTGCTACACTGGTTTTCCCAAGTTAGTTTTTTCTCGGGACATTTATCCAAAAAAAAATTTGTAAATTTTATGTGTGTGTGTGTGCTAGATTTTCTCAGATTCCAATGCTAGTTTTCTTCTGCAATATTTATTTTTGAAAATCATAGTGTGAATTATTTTGATTTTTTTGTAGTAGACAACAGATAAATTGTTAAATAAATTAACAATTAGAAAAATAATTTCCAATTGTTGTGATATATGAAATTTTCACATGGTATCAAAATGAATATTGGATCAGTAGCTCAAAGATGAAGAGGGAGAAATTCGCTGCTCAGAGGGAGAAACAACACAATTTTTCTAGGTACTGCACAAACCCTAGCCAAGTGGTGCAAGTGGCAGAGAAAAAAATTGATTTCCAGTTGTGGTAGGCAGGAAAAGCTCAAATTGCTCAGAGCAGGACTCTAGCAAGAAGAGGTAGAGCCAGGAAGTATTTCCGGAGACCAGTGCAGCAAAATCGTTGAGCAGATTTGATTGGAAGAGGAAGAGAAATAGCACACAATAAGAGAGAAATTTCTAGATTTTCCTAGAGGGTTTCCAGTTCCAATTTCTAGAGGAGATCCATAATTTTCCAATTGTAGAAGGTTGTATGAGTTTTCCAGAGTAGTTAGTTTTATTTGTTGTTGTTGACACCTAATCATTAGGATTGGGTGAATATAATGTAAATAAATAATAAGTAATATGAACAGTCATCGGGAGATGAAGTGAACAGTCTCTCCCTCATGTATATAATAAAGACCAACTTGAAGGAATATGATATACGAATCAATTTTGCTTCGAGGAGTTACTGCCTAGCCTGACATGGTATTAGAGCCAGCTCCCAAAAATAGTTGTAACTCCCTTTTGCCTACTGCGCTCTCTGTCCACTTCCCTTGTGCGCTCTATCTGCCATAAGTGATTCTGACCCATTCTGTGCCCACTGCATAATTATATTGCTACATAATTGTTCTGCACCCACTGCATAATTGTATTCTGAGCAGATTGAAGGCCATCTCTGCTGTGTGTCAGGATCGAGTGCTGAACCATTGCTGATTCCACGCTGTTGCATTGAGAGCATTACTGCTACTGCGTTGAGTGCATGAATCATCTCCATGACCAAGTTTACTGCGTGAATCAAATCCTATGAAGATCTATGAGGGTATGTTGCATTCGCTTCTATTCGGGGAGCCAGATGAGAACATTGCCAATGTGCTCGGAGACATCTGCGACTGGCTTACTAAGAGAATTGACCGAAAAGCTAACAAAAGCAATGCCAATGCGGATTGATTGTTGAAAGTAATAATTGATTTTGATATTCAGAGTTATTGTATTTTTATAGAGATTCAAGTCTACAGTAACAAGTGGCAGAAGCGTTGAATGACACTACGAGGGAGAGCACTGCACCAGTTTATGAAGTGCAAGCATTGAAGTTAAATGCCATACGCTGCCTATACATGGTATCTTCAACTGTTTTGGTATGCTGCCAATACATGGTATCTTGAACCGTTTTGGTACGCTACCTATACATGGTATCTTGAACTATTTTGATACGTTGCCTATACATGGTATCCTGAACTATTTTGGTACGTTGTCCTATGATGCATATGTGAGTTGACCCTGATTTTGTGCATGTTTTAAAATCGTTGTTGTGTGTTAAAATTTTTTGAAGGGCTGCATTGGGTGATCAATGTAAAAAGAAACCGATATATATTTTGAATAGTGTGTATTACCAAAAAAAAGGTTGATATATATGTCTTGGGTATTGACATTTGCTGTCAATTTGAGTTTGTTGTCTAATCATATCAGAACTATATTTTTTTCCCATTAAGAGTAAAAGTTTTGCAGCAGAATTTTTTTTTGTTACAGTATGCATTCAATCATATCCATTGTGGGAATAGTTCTCACTGGCAAAGAGAACTATCCTGAGTGGTCCCGGATGATAAGACACACACTCATTTTCAATGAGTTGTGGAAAGGAGTGTGTGTTGGAGACGGAGAAAAGAGCCAAAATAGCCTACCTCAGACAAAGAGCTCGTCATTTGGGAAAACAAGAACAGCAAAGCTTATGCATTAATCGCAGCATTTGTAAATGAAGAGGTGAGTCGCCATATTTGGCCATTTTCAACTGCTTTTGAAGCCTTACAAAAGCTGAAATAACTCTATAACTCACATTCTACACTTGAAGTTGTTCAACTCATGATTAAACTCTTCACTCTTGAACTACAAAATAATGATCCTCTTGCTCTTGCATTTGAAGTAAATTCTATAATGCATGATATCAAATCCACTAAGGTTGAATTGGATATTCCTCTTATCGTTTTTCTCAAGGCACTTTATCCTACTTACTCCAATTATCTTGAGTCATTGCAAGAAAATGGAAATCTCAAAGATATCACCTTGACTCTCTTGTGAAAAAGTTTGTTGAAAGAGAGAAAGCTTTTGGAAAGAAGACAACCCCTGAAACTTCTGAAGAGGTTGTGTGCCTTGCTCATAAAGAAAAGCATCCTGCTCAAGATTCTACAAGAGGAAGAGGTGGTCGAAGAGGAATAGGAAGATATTTTAGAGGCGGGGGGGCAGACATTCTCAAGGAGAAAAGGTAGATTTGCACTGCATACACTGCAAAATAAATGGATCACATGATGCCTCTACATGCAAGCTACCATGGGACAAAATTGAGTAGAAAAGAAACCAATAGAAAGGTAAAACTGATGATACAGACAAAGGTAAAGCACCTGAATC
>APFE030271348.1:2721-48187 GCA_000404065.3 Pinus taeda | reverse complement strand
GGGGCACAACAATATTAATAAGGGGTACAAATACAATAGTAATGGGGTAATCACTAGTATTATAGGGACCCAACAGTTAGTCCCTAGGTTAACTCACTTTTTTGCCTAAAGGCCAGGGTTACCCAAGATTTGTGGGATTCCAAAGGTCAAAGTGCGGGTTGACTGACTGACACTCCACTTTTCACTCAAATGTCAGGCTGAAAAGAAGGAAACATCTACCTCTAACCTAACTAAGGACATTTCTGTTCCTAACGGAGTCTCATGGAAAATGAAAGAGAAATGAAGTGAGGAAACATCCTAGCTTTTGGCACAATGGAACTCATGACAGAATTAGAAAGGATGAGCCTCTCACCATCTATATATTGGAGGCTTGGTCATTGTGATTTAGATCGAATGGTTTCAAATGATTGTCGAAACTATGTATGAGATATAGTTGTTATGTTGCCAAGAGGTTGAGAGAGAGAGAAAGGAGATTGAGGACTATAGGAAGCTTGATCCAGCCAAGATGGTTGTAATCATTCTCCTTCAATCTAGTAATATAGATATTTTGTTGTGTTGTCTACTTGATGGTGTTGATGTCGTGTTTATTTACATATTGATTCAATACCATAACTTATAAGTAGCTTAGATGCATATTGGTTTTATATATTTATGTATTAATGTTTCAATTATCAGAGTTTATATGTTGTAGTATTACTCTCCGTCTTGTTTATGTGCAATTGTTGATCTAGAATTTTTTAGAGGGGTCTTCTGCTTTGCTACATTGGGTTCTCCAGTAGGGCTACACTAAGGACTGAGGCAATCTCTCTTCTTCTGCTTTGTTAATCATCCATTGATATAAATATATATGCTTCTTTGTGACAGTTGCAATTAATTTGAAATGGCCTGCCTTAAATCCCGGGAAGATCCTTAAGGGTATTCTAGCCACAATCACTCATGCATTAATCCCTATAGTAGAATTGGTGACTCCACTGGGGATTATACTTAGTTCCCAGTTTTTACCTTCCAAGTTCTCGTATATCTCTTTCTTTTCAATCCTTCCTGTTCTTCTTGGTTCCCGTACATACCACTCAAGATGCTTCACAACATTCTCTATTGTGCATAGTCTTTGATCAGACCCTAAATGACTCTTTTTACAGCCTCTACTTCTATAACACACCCAAGTTGTCCAAACCAGTGAGTTATAACACCCCCCAAGCTTGCAGCCAAAGCGTTAGTCCAACGCTATGTAGCTTCTCTTGAGGTACCTTAGCCAACCGTTATCTTGATAAACAACTTGTTCTATGAATACCTGGGTTGGGAAGTTGCTTATAGTATGTTTCAGGGATCTGCAACCGTGCATTGTATTTAGTTGCCTATTTTCTAATTATTTTTTAGTTTTAGGAAAATAGCTTAAGTGCATATGTTTTTCAAGAAAAGAAAATGAAAATTTGCTATAAAAAATAAAATAAAAAAATTATGTTTTAGTTGGTTAGATTATGCATATGCATATTGGGTTAGTTGTTATAGAGCATTACATGTCTGCAATTTGTGCATGTCTTTACCACATTGAATGCATGGTGCTGAATTGATGTATAAATGATTCGCTCCTTGTAGGAATAACTTTTTCATTGAAATGAAATTGTAAAGTATATTTTTTGCATGGTTTGAATTAGAGTCTCACAAAACTCCATCTGTCAACACCCCTTCCGAAGACATTAATAAAGTACATTTAAAATCAATCTCGTAATAAAAGCAATCAATAACTCTTTTTGAGCATGCACATATTAGTCTAGGCTAGGATCTTGGGCTAGGTAGTGGTGAGTAAACTACCGAAGATCGCAAAACTGAGACTAGTGTCGTAAAAGAGAGTAAAATCATGTTGCACTCATACTATTCAGGACCGCTCCAATCAAAGTGGTATTAAATGTGAGACAACGTTGGAATGTAAGAGAAGGTAGCCCACCTTTGATTGCATCTCCATTGGGTATTCTATGTATTAGGGATCCCCTCGGGATATCGGAGCTGAGGCAGGGACTCAAGTATCCTTCCCACATAGTGTATTGTCTACAACCATGTCCCCCCCAGTAGTGTCTGTGTTTGAGGTAACCATAGTGGCCAGAATGTTTAAGGGATGAGCATAAGGTGACTGGGGCGGGCTGCCCTGGTACCTAAACAAACGAACCTACTCTGTCTTCAATTTTTGGGAGGGTTCTCATCTTCACAAGAGTACTTAGCCCCTTAATCTGAGGTTCAAGTGAAGCTCAAGAGTAATCGTAATTGTACATTTCGCCAACTCTCTTTTTTAGCCATTGTGATATTGGGTTTCATCTCTAGAAAACAGTGGTTATCAGATAGAGTTATATCCCATGACTGCTTGTTGATTGACTTTTAGAGTATTTTTTTATTTTTTAGGTGTTGGTTTGTTATCACTAAGACTGTAATAAATATCACTATAAAAAAATTGATAAAAAAATATTGGTCGTCGTGGCTACATACGGCCCTTGTCGTCAATCTCAGCAAGAGCAAAGTCATCCTCCACTGACTGTGGAGGATCAGCCAATCCTTGGTGGTCCGAATTATCCCTCTTCGAGAAATTAGTCTCTAGTGTCTAACATTGAATCACACAACACCTCCCAAGACACTATACTTCCTGAGGACTTTTTCACTAAAGGAGTTGTACCTCCTTATAATCCTCCCCTCACCGATCCTCTAGGACCAGTGTTGATTCAGGTAGCACCTCTACCTACCATGTCTTCAAAGTACCAACATCCAACATCCCCCCGGTGACTAATGGGTCGTGGTCTTTTGTGGACAACTTTGGTCCACCATCACTTTCCCTACCAATAGTCCGTAACACACAACTGATTGGTTACCCTGCTATCCAAACTATGCCAAGTCTGAGCAACCTAGTTACACCTACTATGAGTGGAACCCAGCACATGTTGGTTTCTACCCCTTTTGTGTCTCCTCTTAGACCTTGATATATCGCTCTAAATAGTGTTGTTAGCATGGGTCCCTTCAGTAATATTTTTGGTTGGAATCCTTTGTTAAGTTCAAACCCCTAGGCTCAAATGCCAGGGGGCAATGTTCCCAACATGTACATATCAGTTAGGGGCATCACTATTCCCCCTCTACCTATAGGAAAATCTGGACCATCATTCATCAACTTAACTCCCCCAAGTGAACACTATTCTAGTGTCAGACATGTACCTATAGAATATAAATATGGCTAGAAGAACCCCTAAACTAGGTCATGTTTCGTCTATCTGGGCACCCCCACCTCAACCTCAATTGATTCAAGGGGTCACTTTTTATCCTAGGGGCAGTCAGTCTTTTCCCCCTAGCCTAATATCCCTTATGGACCGTCATTGTATATGTCTATTCCACCACAGCAAGGAGGCTATTATCCAATAAACCTATGTATCTTGTTGGAAACAACATGATGGGAGGACCTCAGGGTCCTTCAAGTCATCACGCTAGTCAGAATCATGGGCACCAAACACTTTTCCTTTTTCAACAACACTCAATATCCCTAATCTGTATAAATTGACTAATGACCCCATCTACCATAACTTACATTGGCCCCCAGTCCCACACAAAATACTTGTTGACATCCCAAAGTTTGAATGGAAACAAGTGAATGATCTGAATAAAATGTCACCACCTACCATCTATGGTGTCTATCGAACTCCATGGTAGATGACAATATCCGGCTCTAACTCTTCCCCCACACCCTTACGAGAAATTCTGCCAAGTGGTACATTGAGTTACCACTGTGTTGGTTAATACATTTGGTGCCCTGGCAATGGAATTTTTAAAGCACATTCATCTTCCCATCTGCTATGAAACCATAACGTAACTTCTTACTACCTTGTGCCAAGACACCTCCACCCACATCTCTAATTACATTCATGAATGGAGACGTAGGCAGAGGCTAGTCAAGGCCCCCATTCTAGATTACTTAATAGCATATTGGTTCTGCAAATCTCTTCTTCCCCAAATTCCCAAGGATGTTGCCTTAGGTGGTGCGGTCATAAAAGACCAATCCATTCATCATGCCCAGCACTTAGATCTGATTTATTTGTAGTCTTGCACACTATACGACGTAATCCCCAATGCCCCATGAACTTCCAATGCTCCCTCTGCTTAGCAACCTGGCGTGAATGTTGATGATCTCTTTGGTGCTACCTCTGGGACTGTTGTAAAACAACTTAGTGGGCACATTGCCCAGTTTTTTGTCGATACCACTACTTATACCCAATCGGCTACTCTTCCAACCACTGCAATCGACTATGTGCATTCTACACAAAAACCCAGCGGCAAGAACAAGAAGAACAATAAAAAGACCTCTCCTTCTAAAGAGCAGCCCACTATGCAATCCAACCCTAAGCAGAAAGCTATTGTAAAATATGACAGCAAAAAGGACAAAGTTGTCAAGTTCCCTTGCTAAATTTATGCAGAAGACCATATGACACACAAATTTCCTCGTCTCCAAGAATGCACGAATCTTCTTGCTCAAAATGACAATGGCTAGACCCCAGCAATCCTAAACAACCCTTTCCATGCTCAGCAATAGTAGCATCTTATTTCGAACCCGCCTCAACCCCCACAAGGGGGCAATGGTAGTTCAAACCATCCTTCCTCTGGTGAAGGATCGTCAATCGTTTACACCTTTGAAATGATTCATCTTGAAACACGAGCCAAAACTTATGGAGCTCCAGTCGCTAACACTCAGGACGTTGCCTTGACTTCAAACCCACCACTGCCTAAAAATATTCATATCGATAGGATTGTTGTTGATCTTGTGATTCACCCCCCTAAAGGGGCACTTTGTCACATGCCACATAATACTTTTGCATGTGCTACCCATAACTACAGTATTGTAGAAGCTTTGGTGCAAGCACCACCAGCTACATTTGCACTCAAAGTCTTGGAAACGTGTCCAACACAACAGAAATATTTTCTATCATCCATTGGTGGGTTTGACCCTCAGGATTCCATGCTAATAATATTCGACATGGAGAAACGTAAACCTCACCTTTCCCACCAACTTGCATTTTAGGTCTAGGTTATTTCGAAAGGCAGAGTTATCCATAGAGCAGTCATTGATGAGCGTGCTTCGACCTGTGTCATGTCTAATTCTTGTTAGCTCACCTTGGGTTATCCAATCTCCAACCCTCGTTCTACCGTCAAATTCCATGAAAACATTCGATGGCCATACATTCATCCCAAAAGGATATGTTGTCAACTACCCCATCACTCTGAGTGGGAAAATGGTAATAGTGGACAATGAGTCACAAATCGTCATCTTGACTATAATATGCTTACGGGCCGCAATTGAACATATGCCATGATTTCCATTATGTCTTCAATCTTCCACCTCATCCTCTTTCCATTGGATGGGAGAGTAGTCACAGTGGACTGGTTGTCCTTATGCACCCCAGATTACATCATGTTGCCCAACAACACCGTATTCTTAGTGGGTGGCATACCTGACTCTTACATCAGTGTTGGTACCAGTCTTTTGAAGGGCTTTTCCCTGATGGGTTCCTTTCCTCTCCCTTCACTGGAGGTTCCACAAATGGTTTCTATGGTTTGAAAAATTCCTCATGACCCAACCAATCCCCGGATCCTCCTAGCACCTACTGACATTGACTCTTATAGAGAATAAATGTCGCTTTCACCAATCGAATTGGCTTACCAAGCCATTAAATCTACATTTGATTCTTCTATCACTTTGGTTACGACCAATGGTACCATCTCCTCTCCCATAGCAGCCCCCTCTAATGATCTCCTCAATGAAGTCTTACCTAGGGACGAAGTTATTCGAGAGATCTTATCTTTAGAGGAGCAACCTTGGGAAACCTCTCACCATCATGTTTCGATATCTGATTCGGATGCGACCCCTATAAAAATCCTTTCTTTTAAGCCACATGAGGTATTTCCCTTGAGTTACATGACTGTCCAAACTTTGGATTCACAAGGAAACATGGGAAATATTTCAAAGACAATGCTCATTGATATCTCAGTCAAAACATGCATCGTGGACAATATTCAGATTAGAGTCTATTGCAATCCTGAGGAAATTGCAAGCTTCACCTGCCTTTTCAAGGAATTTCACAATGTATTCGATTGGTATTATGAGGAAATTCCCAGTATAGATTTGTCTATTGTTGAGCATGAGATCAAGTTCTATGAAAATTCCAGGCATGTCCGCCAAAGACTCCGACAAGTCCACCCCCACAAAATAGTAGCCATCAAGACTCAGGTGGAAAAATTATTACGTGTTGGTTTCATCTACCTCGTTCCCTTGATAGAATGGGTTTCCAATCTAGTTCCTGTAGATAAAAAATATGGTACCATCTGGTTCTGTGTCGACTACCAAGATTTGAATGCCGAGTGTTTAAAAGACAATTATCCAAACCCGTTCATTGACCAGATAATAGAAAATTGTTTCGGTTGTGAATCCTTCTCCTTTATGGATGGCTTCTCAAGCTATAATCTGGTGCGACAGACTACTTTCATTGCCTTGGAGTATCCCATGAGACACATTCTATCTCGTCAAGTCATCAAAGGAAAATATTCCGAATGGATTGTTATCCTCCAGCAATTTGATTTGGTTTTCGCCACTGCCAAGGCTAAAAAATCCTTAGTATTCATGGAATTATTGTCGATCCAGATGAGGTAGCCCATGATCCTCTTTATATGAATATTTCTATCTAATTAACTCAATTGATCCTTGGTATGGAGACATTCTTTTCTACCTCCAAGCATAATGATTCCACCCATATCTCTTGTTAGGCGACCATCATCACATCTGCCACCAAGCCAGGTACTATTTAGTGTTGAACGATACTTTATATCATCGTGGCGCTAATACAGTTCTTCGACATTGTCTCACTCATGCCGAGGTAGAACACTTTTTTAATGACTTCCGTGCTGGGGAATGTGGTGGTCATCTTTCTGGCATGGCTACCGCCCAAAAAAATTTGTGCGTAGGATACTTCTAGCCAACCTTGTTTAAAGACTATATTACTGCAATCCAGCTACGTCATCCTTGCCAAATATTTACCAAGAAAATGCACGCACCCCACCCCCTTGCACCTGGTCATCTCCATCGGCCCCTTTGCTAAATGGGGCATTGACTTTGTCACCTACAACCCCACTTCCTCTGATGGACACAACTTCATTATTGTCGTTGTGGACTACTTTAAGAAATGGGTGGAAGCCATTTCCACTTTTTGAGCTGATGGAGAAACCACTATGTTATTCTTGTTCAATCAAGTAATTTGTTGTTTTGACATGCCCTGCACGATCGTTATAGACCATGGTTCCAACTTTCAGAACCATGTGATGTCTGATTTAACATCATTTCTAGGTTTTAGGCAAGAACATTCTTCCTCCTACTACCCACTAGCTAATGGCCAAGTGGAAGTCATCAATGGTGTCATAAAAACCATGATCCACCTGTTAGTAGGAAATCATAAAACCCACTAGAACCACATGTTATATCCTTCTCTTTGGGCATACTGAATGTCAATCAAAACTACTAAAAGATTTACACCATTTAACCTTGCTTACAGCCTAGAAGTATTTCTTCATATCGAGTGCTAGATTCCTTCCCTAAAATTAGTTGTTGAACTCCTTCGCGACACCATAGCCAAAGAATAGCGCTTTCTATCCCTCAATCAGCTGGATGAGACTTGTCAAGATGTTGCACTGGCTCTAGAAGCCCATAAGCATCGATTCAAAGCCCAATATGACAAAAATGTCAAGCCTCATTCTTACGAAGAGGGTGACCTTGTTTTACTTTACGATCAAAAGCATGATCTCTTGGGGGCAGGAACGCTTCAATCATTATGGGTTGTTCCATATGTTGTTACTAAGGTCCTTTCAAAAGGTGCCTATGAACTTCAGGAATGTGATGGAATTCCACTCATGGAGCCTCTCAACGGGCTCTATTTGAAAAAGCATTATGCCTAGTGTTACACTAGGCATTTGCATTGTAATTTTATGTATCCATAAGTTTTGCTTCTTTTGGTGTGTCTGGATATTTTTGGCTTTTTATGGGTATTTTGTCTCATTCAAGTCTCTCATTGCACGTATGTCTTCGTCACCTTTACCATACATAGGATACACAGATGGCGCCAATCGTCACACACGGCACATTGCATCAGCTGCTTGGGTCCTTTACACAACTAAGTTGGAACTACTTAGTTCCGAGGGAGTTTTTCTTGGTACTGACACCAACAATATTGTTGAGTATAGATCCGTGATCAAACTCCTAACAAAGCCTCATCTCGGAACATCTCCAATCTGGTGGTCAGGTTAGACTCTCAGCTAGTAGTTATGCAATTGAATAATCATTATCACATTCACAATCTAATCTTATTATGTTACTATTTAAAGGTGCGACTTTTGGAACGTCAATTTGAGTTTATTACATATGAACATATTCCTAGATAATCTAATGCATTAGTTGACTCATTGGAAAATTATGTATTAGATTGGAATTTGTCTCATTCTTTATAGTCACATGTATGAATGTAAAGGTTTTCCATAGTTAAAAAAATTTACACAAAATAAAAACAAACATTTACCCCATAAATTACCAAAAAATACTTGTATATTATATATATTATATATATATATATATATATATATATATATATATATATATATATATATATATATATATATATATTATATTATATATTATATATATATTCCCAAAATTTGGGTGTTTTAAGTACAAAATGACTCTACTAAGCCTCGCTATGAAACCATAAATCACCAAAATATATATATATATACCCAAAATTTGGGTGTTTTAAGTACAAAATGACTCTACTAAGCCTCATTATGACACCCGTTGGCTATACCCTACTATTGTTGAGCCTACTACTCATGATAACTCATAACAGTTATAGCCAACCTCCTAAGAGGAATCAAAAACCTTTATGGCATGCCCATTGTGTGTCGCTACATATGATTCGGTATCTCCCTCATGGGAAGAAGTGGCACACCCATTCTCAAACATTTGAGGTTCCTAGCAACCTCGTGGAGACTTTGTGTGTCATCTCCCTCTTTGGCGGTTGTCGCACCTATTGCTACTCTAGCCCCAGGTATTTGATCATCCCACCTAGCATGACAGGGAATGCCTGCAAGACGTACTGATGCCACATATGTTTCAAGCAAACACTTCATGTCAATACTTTTTCATCCATGATCAAAAAACATTACATAAACTTCAAAAGTTAAAAAATAATTTGTAGTACTTTGATTAATCCTCTTACCTTGTGGCCCCCACTGAGTGCCATGTGGAAATATTAATTCTGGATCTTTTGTGTAATCCATGCCTGCATAGGAATAATCATCGATCATCAGGATTTGACCATTGAGCGACTCGAAGAAGTCATCCTCGAAGAAGTGTCTAATTGGTCCCCCTGCAGTACGATGTGCTAGGGAAGACCATTGATCCTATCTCAGCACCCTGGGACCAATTATGTCCAGACTCATGCATGGCCTCATCATGTCCACTCTTTCAAGGATAAAGGACACAATCAAAGTACTGTACCCAAACTCTCTTTGGGCCTCACTCTTACAAGTTTTCAACTATGCTTTCACCGGGTAGAGGTATCCCTCACACCAGTTGAATACTAGTGGTTGTAAGAAGTCTATTGCTAGTAGCAACTAAGCCTTTGTAGCTACATGTGGTCTCTTGGACCCTACCAAGCATATGATCATCCATAGAATGGCCCTCATCGTCATAGTTTTGATCCATTTAATGGGAACTCAGTTGCCTACTAGCCCACTGCCCAGTCTACAATGGATCCACTCTCCCTCCTGTCACGTTTACTTGTGCACCTTTGCATGATAAACCAATAAGGAAGTAAATATCGTCTCTTTCAATCAAGAGCTCGTGATCCTTGATCCTAAACACACCTTGATGTTCATCCCACCGTTAGATAATCCAGCTAAGGAGTTCCTCCTGACCCTTCATCAGGTCTAGTATGGCATATTTCAACAACCCGCATCTTTGCAAAGTTGTTAAGCAAGCCAGATCATTTAGCATTTGTAGTTTGTCATAATCATGAGCTCTTTCCCTCCATAGACTTGGTTTTATAGCTCAAATCTTGTACAAAAACACCCTTCACTCTGTCTTTTTCTGGCTAGAAACCCTGATAATGCAAGAAAGATGGTTTTGCCTTGCGTTTGGCTAGCTAACAGCCCTCCAGAGCCCACAGAGTGTGCTAACGCCCCTCCCTTTCATGGGTAGGGTGTTTAACACTCCCCCTGGCTTGGTTGGCTAATGTGTGAGCCATGAGCTAGGCCGACTTAAGGAGCTCATTGTTTTCATTTAGGCCGAATCGCAAGGGATAGTGACACTTATTTATTTGAAACGTAGATCCTTTATGACTTCCATAATATTTATGATGGGACACAAAAACCTAAGGACATCAAGAAAATGTTCTTGACCTATGGTACACACATATTTCTCATGAAACTCATGATGTAAGGAATAACAAATGTTTCTTTCCATAATATTATATTTTCAAGTCATAATGAAAACTGAACCTAATTATGTTTTCTTCAACGCTTCCTCTTAAATAGGGAGGTATTCATTAAATGGTACAAGACTATTCATCACTAAAGAGATCTCATAAAAAGAGTCGGACTAGTAATCCATCTTTATAGCATCATGATAACCAACATTGTCACATAGCAAGGCCTTGACTAACAGCTCTATCTCTTAATAGATTAGAGCACAATGTTGGCGAGACCAGTGATGATAGTGATGAGCCCCAGAAATGGGTAATTATATGGGCTCATTTTGCCTCTTAATTTGACTTAATCCACCATTCTCATTAGTTTATTGCATGTTTTTTATTATATTTATGTAATAATTGAATTGGTTGGTCATTAGCCAAAATGTCTAATTGTGTGCTTTATGCAGATTTTTGGTCAATTTTGAGACAAAATCAAAGGTTTAATGAGCATTTGGCAGCCAAATTCGAGGAAGAACAAGGGAGAGGATTTTTAGGAGGGTGTCCCCTTCATTTATGAACCCTTACCTCGAATTCTCCATCAGAAACTTAGAGCACAAATAGCCACATTAGTGCATCCCAGGGGCAACAAAGCAAGTAAAGAAGGACTATTGTTTATCTGCAGTTTTGGGAAGCTAAGATCCTTGATTTTAGGAGGGTTGTTGGGGGACTCCATTTGTATAAATAGGGGGGCTTAGGGCTTCTTTTTTTTTAGTTGGATTTTAGCCAGTCATTAGTATAATCTTCACACTTTTGTGCAGCACTTGTTCAGCTTATTTTCGAGTTCCTTTTTTAGAACAGTTCATGTATTGTGACTATTATTTTTTATAATGAAGATGAAACAGTTTTTGAGCTAGCACTGATTTCTTTCAGAGGGCTGAAGCTCTTGGGTTAGGGCCCAACCCAAGCTGCCCAACACCTCTTGTTTTATACTTATATGTTTTTGCTTCAGTTCATGAGTTAATTTCTGTTGCATAGATTCATTTTACCTTGTTAGATTAGGTTGCTTTTGATGGTTAGCATAGTTGTTTTTGTTTCAGTTGCTCAATTAGGTTACTGCAGTGACAAAATAAGATTCAAAAATACCAACAGTAGGCCCTAATCTCCTTTCTCCCTTCCTAGAACTATGATTTGAGGTCAAGGCACTTCTGCTGCCACCAAAAACACAGTTTTTTCCCTTCCATGCAACTGCTAGTGTGATAACTTGATTTGGAAAAATTGATATATTGGTTCATATTTAGTTGCTTAGATCATTTCCTGTTCTTTTACCATATTTCTCTCTACATGCTTTTCTATTCATAGGTTACTGTTCAGCATTTTCTGTTTGTAGGTCAGAATTAGATCAAGCTAAAAAACGTTTTGCTTTCATGGTATAGTTAGTGCTTTCTTTGATCAGTTTTAATAAATAAATGTGCAAATCTCTTGGAGGACATCTCAACTCACCATCCATCCATAAAACAACCAACACCAGCTCACTTCTCATAGATTTCCCAAGTCATTCGCAACACTTCACCAATCTGCCCTAATTTCTACGTTTTTCTCCATAAGCTTCTTTCTTTCCATTTGAACAAATCCAACCATCACGTTCATTCTTGATCTTCCTTGACAAGTTATAGACACCTCAAACACCTTCATCTAACCTTCAGTCCCCCTTTCCATCACTTTTCCACCTTCAAACCTCCAAAAATAGCTCTTGGCCTCCTCCTGTAGATCCTCTTGTAGATCCTCCTGTAGATCCCCTGCAGCCTCCTATAGAACTTCTTGTGAGTGATTTTTCGAATTCTGATCGCTATGAAAGTCTTCGGAAGGATATTAGGGGCTTCTTAGGACCTCTCCACACCTTCCTCCACCTCTACAACAACCAAATCCACCTTCCTTCACCACCAAACCTCTGCACAATCACAACGAGATAAATCACAAGCATAATAATTTCACATAAAAACATTCAAAAGCAAAAAAAGATGTTTTCTTCTCATTTCTTTTCAAAAGTAGCTTGAATAAATGCAATTTACCTTTTCAGTAGTCAATACCACTCATTTCATCAGTTTCCATCTCTCTTCTTACAAAAGTATGGTTAATAGGTAAATTAGGGTTTGCTAGGGTTTGCGTTACATTTAAGTTTTCCTTCTCTTTCTACAAATAGAATAGCCTCTGTAGCGTTAGCTTTCTTTCATTACATTTAAAAGTTTCTTTTGAGAACTCATAGATGTTGGCTTGAGCTCATTAGTGATCTTGCGCTAGCTGACCAAGTGACAGCTTGCAGTAAGAGATAGTACTTGTGCATACAGCACCGTTGCTTGCAAGTTTGTTACGAACTATAGGGTTGATAAAAGAAAAGTAGGGAGCCCCAGCAGTTGTAGCATTATTGCTGCAATACTGGTGCTCACCATCTTTTTGGCATCGTTGCGGGGAAGCATCAGAGTATTTTGTGATTACTGTTTTTCTTCTATTTTCTACTGCAACATTCTGCTAAGTAGTTTCTTTCAGCAAAAGTAGAGTAGTTGTTTCATTTCAATTCTGCAATTTCAATTCTGCAAAAGTAGATTAGGCATTTCCTTGCTTTCATTTAGAGACTATATTTTTTTCAACCATAAGCAACAATTTTTTTATGAATTTCCTCCACCCAACAGTTGTATTTTCTCCTCAAAAGCTAAATCATTGTTAGCATATTTTGATATTCAATGGAGGTACGCCAAGAACCTACCTTTGCAGCCCGAGAATTGTGCTAAAAACCGTGTTTTTCCTCTCCAAAACAGCTTATTGTTCCTCCTGTAGAACCTGTTACTGCTCCTGTAGAACGATGATAGCAAAAAAACAGCTAAAAACGATAGAGGATGATGATTTTGAAGTTATGGTGGTGATATAGAGCTTATTGCAGCTAAGTGGACGAGGATGAAATGGAAGAAAAGGTGGTGAAGGAGTTTCGAGGAGGCATACTTATGTTTTCTTTGAGATATTTCCGTTGATGGTGAGCTGGCAAAAATGTGCGTTGGCATTATTTGGACTATTGGTCCCTATTGCAGTGTCATCATGAAACCTTATGCTTTCTGTCTGCAATCACCTCCCATCATTTGTGTTGGAGTTTAAACAGCCACCACTACCTGTTTTCATATTCTCATGAGTTGACTGGACACACGTGCAGTGTGAACTCTAGCTAAGCACTGTTTGAACTGGACGAGGGTGGCTAGTTAGCTGGCCACCGATCTAGTTTAATCGCAACCATCTCATTTGTCCATGTAGTTTTTAAAGTATACCCATGCAACAGAGGAACGAGTTTAGTCACTTACTTGTTAGTCGAGAATTGCGTGCTGCCATGTTGTTGCATGATTAGGCTTTGGTGTTCTATCCATGGATTTCTGTTATTGGCGCCCGTGGCTTTTGGATTGGTAACTTAGCTTCCTTGTACAGGTGATCTTCAATCAGGATCCTACTCCTTGTGCGTTCTACACATCTGTGGCTGCACCGATTCTGCTTCTGGAGCTTGATTTTTAAGGATATCAGCTGCTATGCTTTGTTGCTGTATGGTGTGTGGCTATTTTTCTTGTGCAGGCATCCTTTGGCTGGATTTAAGCTGCAGGATTCTGGCTCAACCTTTAGATTTGCATGCTCATGCTGCTGATGCTAGATTTTAATGGGACAGTGACTTGTTTTGTCCATATCTCTCAAATGGTAGACTGGATTGATCTGAAATTTTCTGAGCATGTTTCCATCATCATTATGCACTTCCCATATAAAAATTGTGGTCAATGGATGCACGGATTTTAAGAAAAATTAAAAATGGCTTAAGGTGATGGAGGCCGATTTCTTGGAAACTGTGCACTAGAATTGGCTGAAATTGCTTGGGCATGTTACTGTCACCCATATGCATCTCCCCATGAAATAGGTTTTTAAATGGATGCACAGATATGGAAAAAATGCAAAAATGGCTGAAAGTGATGGAGGCTTATTTCTTGGAAACAGTGCACTAAAATTCGCTGAAATTGGTTGAGCATGTTACCATCATCCATATGCAACTCCCCATGAAACAATTTTTTAAATGGATGCACGGTTTTCAAGTTAGAGAAAAAAAAAGTTTCTGCACTATGTATTTTTGTATCAGAGCATCCTGCAGTTTTTTTTTGGACAGTAAGAAAAATGAGCCTAGGGTGTGATGCAGGCATGGAAATGATGGAAGAGAGGTTTGAAGACTGCAGGAGGATTTATAAACCCTTTGTGAAGCTTTCATGTCCCTCAAACTGCTTTTAAAATCCATTTCTGTCTCTTTGTAATTTCTACATGAGCCTCCTGTAGAAAACACAGTTTTCGGAAAAGAAGCACAGTGAGGTGGAAAGAATGTCAAGAATGATGGAGAAAGGTGAGGGAAGGTTGGATAGGTGCTATTATTGGTTTCAGATCTTTCTTGGCTCCTGCTGCTACTTCCTAAAGTTCTCCCGCAAACCTGCAATACAACTGGGAATTCATTTTTCTATTTATTTTTCTCTTTTTTTTTTTTAAAACAGCTAGGGAACCTCAAGGAGGTTTTCACCCTAATTGCCTGCCCTAGGCGCCTCCAAGGGAGGTTTTCACCTAGGGATCTTATTCTATTTTTTATTTTCTCCTTTCCAACCCATTGACCGCCTCATGGAGGTTTTCAATCAATGAGCCAATCTGAGGCACCTTTGAGAAGGTTTTCACCTTAGATTTTTATTTTTTCCTCTTATTTTTCACCTTTTTTTTTTCTCTACCCTACCCTACTTGAAAAACAAAATCATTTTCAAGTATAAGAATACTTCCAATGGAGCCATGTGCACATCGAGATGATAGGCAAAATGATGTAGAGGCTTGAAATGTATCCTTTGACAGGTATCCAGATTTCAGAGACCAAATGATTTGACTTTGAAGGGATCAAGCATAGTTGAGGAAGAGAGTGATGCTGCAACTTAGTGACTGCCTAGAACCATATCTGAATATAGTTGTGATGTCCTTGGTCCTTTTTCTATTCTGGATCATTCTTCATGTCTTCTTCTATCATGATCTTCACATCTTCCTCTTTTTGTTGATTTTTCTCTTGAATACATGGAGGATTTGATGGTAACCATGAGGGAGCTCTCTCGATCTCTGATCCTGATGTCTTATCTTCATCAAGTGCAGCCCATGGTTCTTTGGTTTTCTCTTTTTCATCTTCTTCTGCTGGATGCGGTCCTTCAATGATATCAATATAATCTCTTTTTTGCAATACTCTTTCTGAGCTATGGTGAATATCATTGAGCTCAAGAGGAGTTGTTTGGAAGTATTGTACCTCAACATTGTAATTGGGTTGAGCTACTCCAATGTGAGGGTTTGGAAATGGTGGTTCCCCACTATATACTTACTGGGCCTATCTGTTGTTCAGGTTCGGGTTCATCTAGGTATGCATTTGGGGTTGCCTTGGTGGAGCAGGAGGCAATGGTTGTGGTTGAACAGGTGGTGGAGGCAGAAGAGCGGGAGGAGAGTTGTACTGGGGCCTCCACCCCTGATGAGATGCATTCCACTGAGGTTGTGGCTGAGCATAAGAGTGAAATGAATGAGAAGTTGGTTGAGCATGATATTGAGATGGATATGACCAAGGAGGAGGTGTGGACCAGGAAGGGTGAGCAGGGGGACCGCAAGAAGGTATGGAAGTGGCTTGATTAGGGTTGTAGTATGCCTGGGAAGTCCCTTGCATTCCCTGCTGGTAAGGTCTAGGTCCATGCAGTCTCCTTTGGTTCATGAAATAGAGTGGTTCAGTGGCTCCTTCGGCCCCTTGGTATACTGCTTTAAGTCCCGGCAAGGAAGGGCACTTATTTGTAGAATGATTTTCTTCATAGATTGAACAAACCTCTATAGAGCTCATTGGACATTCATTCCTAGGATGCCTTCTGGTGCATCTAGTGCAAAAAATGGCCAAAGCCCTCTCTGCTTCCTCTTGTTTTCTTTTGATATGCATGGCAAGAATCTGCAACATCTCACTCTTGAAGTCTTCCCACATGGTTCCAATTTCACCTTTAATGGATGAGTTGGAAGAAAAGGTATTGCTCCCAACATTTTTGTTTTCAGCCATTGGCTCCATAGGAATGTTTTCTTCTTCTTCTTCCGCTATAGGTTCTTCAAATATGTTTGGCTGTTACCTAAGGATGTTTCTTGATTGCAGCCACTGAAGAAGAGAGAAGGTTGGTTGTGTGAAGCAGTGGGGATGTTGGGCAAACATTTTTCTAAATTCTCTACTCCTACGAGGCATGAAAGGAAATATTTTTGGGTGGTTTTTGTTCTTTTTGCTTGTACTTGCAAAATTGAAATTGAATGAACAAACAAATTGTAACTAATCTAAAATGAACTTGTTGAAACAAAATTGCAGAATTGAAATGAAAGCAAGGAAATGACTAATCTACTTTTGCTGGAATGGAAATTGTAGAATTGAAATGAAAGCAAGGAAATGACTAATCTACTTTTACTGAAATGGAAATTGCAGAATTGAAAGGAATAATCTACTTTTGCTGAAATGGAAATTGCAGAATTGAAATGAAAGCAAGGAAATGACTAATCTACTTGTGCTAGAATGGAAATTGCAGAATGGAAAGGAATAATCTACTTTTGCTGAAATGGAAATTGCAGACTCTCTTGTAAAAAAAAAAAAAATCTCTCCATTTCCATAGTTGGTTTTCCAAGGAAGCATAAATAAAATGACAGGAGGTTTTATGAGAAGGTGAAGAAACTGGTGATTTAGAAGAACATGAAAGGAAGAAGGAAGAAACCAAGATAGAGGAGGAGAAAGCTGAAGAAACAGAGCAAGGAGAGACAGAAATAGAGAACCAGACCCCCAGCCCGATTTGGGCTCTTATTGCAACCTTCTGGGAGGCGGGAAAATCATCCCACAAAAGTTTGTACTTCCTCTTTTCTTTGAGCTGGAAAAAGAAAGAGTAAGGGGCCACAAATGGATGCAAATCGCAAAGTCCAAAGGGGTGGAAGACATTGGCCACATGGAGTGTTGGCCACTGTAAGGGATGTGGAAGCAATCAGAAAATCTCACCTGGAAACAGAGAATGAACAGTTAAGAAAATAGCTGCAAGAAAGAGGAACCCAGGCAGACATTAAAATGCCAAGAACCCAGTTGCAATAAATGGAAACCCAGGTAGAAACTGCAATGTTAAGAAAATTGTTGCAAGAAAAGGAAATCCAATTAGCATGTATGGCCAGCTGGGCTATGGAGGCACTACAGTGCGGACAGCCAGCTAAATCATATGCAATGTACCTCAAGGATCAGCGGCTCCAATTCCATATCAAGACCCTGTCCCAGAGGGTCACAACACCTTTCTAGAATTATGGGCAGTTCATAGAATCGTGTGAACAAAGTTCAGCAAAGGACAAGGCGAGGTTGGCAGAGTTTTATCTACATAACATGGCCCTTTCTGATATGAACCTATGAGACCCTAACGCAAATTTGGGTGACTTACAGTTGATGGCCATGGCATCTTGGAGGAGTCATGAGAACAAGAGAGCAGCAGAAATCCAGAAAATGATGGCAAAATAGCAGAATGAACCTCTGATGATTAGAGCAGAACCATCAAACCCTATGGCTCTCATTAGCACCCACCAACAACTTGCAGCTGATCCTCAAAGTGCCCCTGAGTACATCAGTGAGCAAGCTCAAGCTATTGCACATTTTGAATACATGGAAAGATTGTTGGGGGAAGATTGCATCCATGCTTGCATGAGAAGGTGGAACACACTACCCCACAGCCTACAGATCAGGGAGTACCACTCCCCAAACAGAATGAGAGAAGCACTAAGGAGAGTGCCCCTGTATAAACACTCTATGCAAAGTCTGAAGGTCCATTGGATTGGTCTGAAGCTGAGTCCTCCACTGCTGCTAGGACTACTCAAAGGCACAAAGGAAGAAGAAGAAAAACAACAGTGGGAAAAGTTGGATGAAAAAGTTGGATTCCATGACAGGGAAGAGGATCTCATATCTGAGCCATGGAATGTTAGGGAGGCCATCAAGGCCATCAAGGATGAGGAGATGGACTAGTTGCTCAGAGGATGAGCAACACCTTCAGTATGGGGTAATGATAAGCCCTAGAAATGGGTAATTATATCGGATCATTTTGCCTCTTAATTTGACTTAATCCACCATTCCCATTAGTTTATTGCATGTTTTTTATTATATTTATGCTAATAGAGTGAATTGGGTTAGTCATTATGCCAAAAGTCTAATGTGTGCTTATGTAGATTTTTGGTCAATTTTGAGACAAAATCAAAGGTTTAATGAGCATTTGGCAGCCAAATTCGAGGAAGAACAAGGGAGAGGATTTGTAGGAGGGTGTCCCCTTCATTTATGAACCCTTACCTCAAATTCTCCATCAGAAACTCAAGGAAGCCACATTAGTGCATCCCAGGGGCAGCCGAGCAAAGAAAGAAGGACCATTGTTTATCTGCAGTTTTGGGAATCTGAGCTCCTTGATTTTAGGAGGGTTGTTGGGGGACTCCATTTGTATAAATAGGGGCTTAGGGACTCAGTTTTTTTAGTTGGATTTTAGCCAGTCATTAGTAGAATTTTCGCACTTTTGTGCAGCACTTGTTCATCTTATTTTTGAGTTCTTTTTTGAGAACAAATGAAGATGAAAAAGTTTTTGAGCCAGCACTGATCTCTTTCAGAGGGTTGAAGCTCTTGGGTTAGGGCCCAACCCAAGCTACCCAGCACCTCTTATTGTGTACTTATATGTTTTTTCTTCAGTTCATGAGTTAACCTTTGTTGCATGGATTCATTTTACCTTGTTAGATTAGGTTGCTTTTGACGGTTAGCATAGTTGTTTTTGTTTCAATTGCTCAAGTAGGTTACTGAAGTTACAGAATAAGATTCAAAAAGGCCAACAACAGGCCCTGATCTCCTTTTTCCCTTCCTGGGACTATGATTTGAGGTCAAATCACTTCTGCTGCCACCAAAAACACAATTTTTGCCCTTCCATGCAACTGCTAGTGTGATAACTTGATTTGGAAAAATTGATATATTGGTTTAGATTCAGTTGCTTAGATCATTTCCTGTTCTTTTACCATAGTTCTCTCCACATGATTTTCTGTTCACAGGTTACTATTCAACATTTTCTATTTGTAGGTCAGAATTAGGTCAAGCTAGAAAAAGTTATGTTTTCATGGTATAGTTAGTACTTTCTTTGATCAGTTTTGATAAGTAAATGTGCAGATCTCTTGCAGGACATCTCAGCTCACCATCCATCCATAAAATAGCCAGCACTAGCTCACTTATCCAATCTGCCCTAATTTCTGCATTTTTCTCCATAAGCTTCTCTCTTGCCATTTGAACAAATCCAACCATCACGTTCATTCTTGATCTTCCTTGACAAGTTCTAGACACCTCAAACACCTTCATTTAGCCTTCAATTCCCCTTTCCCACCACTTTTCCACCTTCAAACCTCCAAAAATAGATCTCGGCCTCCTCCTGTAGATCCTCCAGTAGATCCCCTGCAGCCTCCTATAGAACTTCTTGTGAGTGATTTTTCGAAGTCCGATCGCTATGAAAGTCTTCAAAAAGATACTAGGGGTTTCTTAGGACTTCTCCACACCTTCTTCCACCTCTACAACAACCAACTCCACCTTCCTTCGCCACCAAACCTCTGCACAATCACAACCAGATAAATTACAAGCATAATAATTTCACATAAAAACATTCAAAAGCACAAAAAGATGTTTTCTTCTCATTTCTTTTTAGAAGTAGCTTGAATAAATGAAATTTACCTTTTCAGTAGTCAATAGCACTCATTTCATCAGTTTCCATCTCTCTTCTTGCAAAAGTAGGGTTAATAGGTAAATTAGGGTTTGCTAGGGTTTGCGTTACATTTAAGTTTTCCTTCTCTTTCTACAAATAGAATAGCCTATGTAGCATTAGCTTTCTTTCATCAGAGTCAAAAGCTTCTTCTGAGAACTCATAGAAGTTGGCTTGAGCTCATTAGTGATATTGCGCCTGACCAAGTGACAACTTGCAGTAAGATCTAGTACTTGTTCATACAACATCGTCACTTCTAAGTTTGTTACGAACTACTGGGTTCATAAAAGTAAAGTACGGAGCCCTAGGAGTTGCAGAATTATTGCTACAATACTGGTGCTCACCAGGTAGACACCTTCATCATTGTCTCTCAAGGTACATACCCACCCAGGTGTTCACCGCGTATGACTTTCTAGGACTATTCTTATCTTGGGTCCCCATCCCTCAAAGAATATTGGTCCTCTTGCCTACCTTTATCTTCGATGCCCTACACATCCTCAAAGAGCATTAGATGCCAACTGATTACTCAATCCTCCATCCTTTCTTCCAAAATCAAGACAAGGATGATGTGTCTATCTCTCCCTCTCAACTAGGGAAGATATGTCAACCAAGCCAAGCCTATCTCTGAAATACATAAGCTTTTTTATTGGGTAGAAACTTCGTCAGAATGTATGTAGTTTGATCATCTATGGGGATATACTCCAGCTTCAGCACACCATCCCATACCAACTTTCGAATGTAGTGGTATTTGTTTTTTATGTCCTTTGTTTTCCCATGGAATATTGGGTCATGAGATAGTCTTATACAACTAATATTGTCACAATGTATGATGGTAGGGTCCAATGGTCCTACAAAAAAATCGGATAGCATCTTTCTCAACCAGACTGCTTCCCGGATTACTTCACAAGCTGCAACGTACTCGACTTCACCACTACTTAAGGGCACTGAGGCTTGCTTCTTGCTCATCCAAGATACCATAGAAGATCCTAGGTTAAAACATCCTCCTATAGTGCTTATTCCATCATTCTCCCTTCCTCCCCAGTCAGAATCAGTGAATCCTTCTAGATTTACACTTCTTCCCTTTTCATATTTAAGCTAATAATGGATGGTTCCTTGTAGATATCTTAATATGTGTTTTGCAACTATCCAATGATCATGTCTCAGTTTTTTTTGAAATTGACTGAGAATTTTTTACTGCAAAACATATATATGGTTGAGTATTTACTAGATACATCAAAGATCCTACTATTTGTCTATACTTGGAAGGATTTACAGGACTCGATCCAGAGTTTCTTCACATCTTCAAGTTTGTGATCATCAGAGTAGTCATGGGTTTGCATTCCATCAAATTTATTTAGTAATTTGATCACATACTCCGTTTGTGCCAAGTAGATTTCATTTGGCTCTTTCCAAACCTCTACAACCAAATAGTAGTGCATGAGTCCTAAATCCTTCATGTCAAATTATGTTGTTAGCAATTTTTATTTCTTACATTCTTGAATTGTTTATTCAATCCTAGTGATTAGAAGATTGTCTACATCTAGAAGTATGATGATAGGTTCATCATTTTCTATTTTGATGTAAAGGTTTGGATCGGTTGTACTTTTCTTGAAACCCAACCTTTGCAAGTAAGCATCCATTCTAGCATACTATGCCCTAGGAGCTTGCTTGAGGCCATAGAGTTCTTTCTTTAATCTGCAAACGTGAGTTTCCATTTCCTTTAATTCATATCATAACGGTTGTTCAATGTAGACTTCTTCATCTATGGTGCCATTCAAAAATGTTGTTTTGACATCCATTTGATGTACCTTCCATTTCATGGATGCTGCCATAGATATCAGAGATCGGATTATGGTGTACCTTGTTGTGGGAGCAAAGGTTTCTTCATAGTCAATGCCTTCTTCCTAAGAGAAGCCTCTAGCCACAAATCTTGCCTTGAGTTTTTCAATGCTTCCATCGGAAGTGTGCTTGATTTTATATATCCATTTAGAGGTTACCCCTGACTTATCATCTGGTCTTGGGACAATTTCCCGAACTCCATTCGTCATGATAGATTGGTATTCCTCATTCATTGCATATTTCCATTCTTGATGTTTGGCTTCTTCTTCAAAGGTATAAGGTTCTTCTTCAATGAGCTTTGACATGTATGCTGCATATCCTAAGTATATTTTTGGTTTCTTGCTTTCCTTGAAAGTTCGGTTTTCCATGTGACCTTCTACTTCTTGAAGAGTGGATGCTAATCAATAAGGTCTTTTCCTTCCTTTAGGGATGGTGATAGGTTCACTAGGACCTTCTTCTTCATGGTGAGAGATTTATTCTTCATTAGAAGCTTCCTTTTCAAACATAGGAAGATCATCAGAATCAGAATGAGATGGGAGATCCTTGGATTTCTTGAAGGAAACGCTTTCATCAAAGATTGCATCTTTTCTTACTTCTATTTGGTTTCCTTCCTTTATGTAGATTTTGTAGGCTTTGGAAAAGTTTCTATATCCAACAAAGATTCCCTTCTTTCTTGAGGAATCTAGCTTCTTCCTTTTGTCCTTGGGAATGTGGTTATATACTAGACATCCAAATATTTGGATATGGTCAACGTTAGGCTTCTTTCTAGTAAAGACTTCTTCGGGAGCTATATTTCCAAGAGACCTATGGGACTTCTATTTTGAATATATACTGCAGTTTTTGTTGCTTCTCCCCACAAGAATTTTGGTAGGTCTTGATCATGTAGCATAGGCTTGACACTTTCCTTTATAGCTCTATTCATTTGTTCAGCTACTCCATTTTGTTCAGAATTATAGGGAACAATGAGCTCCCTCTTAATCCCAGCCTCTTTACAAAAAGCAATAAGTTCTTTGGAAGTGTATTCACCTCCATTATTTGATCTTAGGATCTTTATCTTTCTTTCTGTAAGATTTTCTACCTTTGTCTTGAATTCTTTAAATTTTGTGAGTACTTCATCCTTTGTTTTAAGTAGATACACCCAAGTTTTTCTTCAATGATCATCGATGAATGTAACATAGTATAGATGACCTCCAAGATATTTGGACATAGGCCCACATACATCAGAGTGAATAAGATACAGAAACTTTTAAGCTCTAGATGAGTTGTTTGCAAATGGTTTCTTTGTACTCTTTCCCGGGGAAAAACCTTTGCAAAATCCTTCATGCTCTTCTTTAAGATTTGGAATCCCATTTACAATGGAGTTTAGGGTTGGTAGAATTTTGTAATGGAGATGGCCCAATCTTCTATCCCATAATTCACATGGGCTTATTTCAATGTGGACAAGTGCTTGATTTTGAGGGGATGAGAGTCTGTATAGTCTGCCTTCTCTAACTCCAATGGCTCTAGATTTTTCAATGCTTGAATATTTGGCCCAATCTACTATTTTACCATCAATAAAAGCAGCTCTATCTCCCTTTTGTTCTAGAGATGAAACAAAAATTAGATTTTTGTACAAACATGGAACATATAATATGTTGTTGAGATGAATGTCACCTCCACCTTCCAACGCAATTGATGTTGATCCAATTCCTTTGACAAGATAGATTTTGTTGTCATCAAGCTCCACTGAGTATGAATATTTTCCTTTATATAAGGTCTTGAGTTGCTTGTGATACCCAGTCATATGTCTTGAAGCTTCGTTGTCTATTACCCATATGTTTTCATATTGGAATGTTCTGGAGAGAGTTGAGAACAATCCTTCATTTCTTGAATATTTTGAGTCTTGAGAAGAGAATAATTTACTCCATCCTGTTTTGAAGTATTGCTTGATTGGTCCAACTAAATATGAGCACGTCTTTATCAACTTTTCTATGCTACAGTTGATCTCCTTTGTGCCCTCTTTGAACCATAGCTTTCATACCATGTTGAAGAATCTTGGGAAAATAATGACTTAGTGATTCTTCTTCAATCTTATTGATAATGTTTGTGTTGTCTTTCTCTTTATATGCTTATCTTCGTTATGTTAGTGTATGAAAAAAATTATCAAAATAGAAGATCAATAGTAGAAAATGTACACAGTATGTTGGCTCCAAGCCAGGGAAAAAACTCTCCTCTTAAGAGTAAAACCCTTGAATCTCTTATTATAGATGCTTAGTGTATGAATACCAAGACCCTTGAAAAATTAAGGATTACCTTCAATATGTGTTGTCACTATCCCTTGCACTGTCTAACCTTTGCTTCATAGTCTTTAGCTTCTACTGCATTCCTTCAAATGTTTGGCCTCCTTACGCATT
Source organism: Pinus taeda (assembly GCA_000404065.3). Lineage (NCBI taxonomy): Eukaryota > Viridiplantae > Streptophyta > Pinopsida > Pinales > Pinaceae > Pinus > Pinus taeda. Next base: position 23,653 of record APFE030271348.1, on the reverse strand, counting down.
CGACTGCTTAACACGGTTCTCTTCTTTTTCAGCTACCACAATCCTTCACTTGACTTTGTGTGGAGATCTCTAGTATGCTCATAATGATGTAACAGAATTATATCTAGAGAGCATAGATATTTTGTGTATTTGAGAGAGACTTCACCGAGAGACAGTCCTTACTGTGAAGATTTCTTCATTTTATTGACTGTGTTTAGCACTTCCACCGACGGATATATTTCACCGAGAGACAGTGCTTATTATCCGAGCATTTTCCGAGTTACTGCAGTTCTGTGTCTTTCTTTCTTCGTTGCTTCTTCATAAATGTCTGAAGTTCTGGGTTTGTAATGCCACATCATGCATTATGTATATGAGTCAATGTTGACATGACGATAGGCCGACGTGTGAGCCATGAGCTGGGCCAACTTAAGGAGCTCATTGTTTTCATTTAGGCCGACTTGCAAGGGATAGTGACACTTATTTATTTGAAGCATAGATCCTTCATGACTTCCATAATATTTATGATAGGACACAAAAACCTAAAGACATCAAGAAGATGTTCTTGACCTACAGTACACACATCTTTCCCATGAAACCCATGATGCAAGGAATAACAAATGTTTCTTTCCATAATATTATATTTTCAAGTCATAATGAAAATCGAACCTAGTTAAGTTTTCTTCAACATTTGGGCCCTTAGGTGTTATACCTTAGCACCACATAACCAAGAGCATGACCATGAGCTAAGTATAACAAGATATCAAAAATTCTTTAAATGTCCCTTTCATTATAATATTGATATGGAAATATATCGAGGGTTGCTTAGCCATTAGGTGTTGAACCTTAAGTACCTTGTGACCAAGGGTTGTGACTAGGAGCCAGTATACCAGGATATTAGAAAATCCCATGAACTCATGCATTTGCCAATATGTTGATATGTTGAGGGGTGTTTAGCCCTAAGATTCTACACCTTAGCATATCCATGCTAAGGGCATGACCAAGAGCCATAATGCACCGGGATATCAATAAATTTGTAGAATTCTCCCATTGTAAAATCCTTGATATGGTAAGGATCTGATAGATGAACTGACAATTGACACCATAAACTATGTTCATTAATTGATGGAAATGGACCAAATGCTTTGGATTTTTTTGGGATTTTAAATTACCGAAATTTGATGGTTTCTTCAAGAATTTGAGGTTTTCCCCTTTTTCATCTTTTCACACCTTATTTTGAGGTTTGTCCATTTTACTTCTTCTAATGAAATTTGAGGTTTTATTCAAGAACTTTGAGGTCTGTTCTTCATTCTCCAACCTTGAATCAATTTTTAGGTTTGTCCCTTCTTCTTCCTTTCATGCCCAAACATGCTCCCACCTTAGATTCCCCCTTGCCTTTGACATCAATGAAAACATTATCAATATGGTGAGTTTTCAAGAACCTTGAATTTCCTCCTATATGAGAAGTGTGAAATTCCAAAAGGACGTGTTGTTTGAGTTGGAAATTATTACATAAATATAGGTGATCTTGATATCACAACAAATCACTCTTTCGCATAAATTTATATAACGCATTTGGATCCTCTAGTAGTTGTTGAAACATATTTCGTACCTTATGATCATGATTCCATTTAATCCTTTATTCTTCTACCCAATCAACTTGTGGAATAGGAATAACACATAGTAAACCCTCAGTTTCTTCTTATTTCCTTGAAACTAAATTTGCCACCATGTTATGTTTTCTTTTTTGTGGATAATTTCAAATCCATAATCTAGCATCTTTGTAACCCATTTTTTTCTCTTCCGAAGACAATCGTTGTCCCAAGAAATACCTGAAACTATAATGCTATACTTTTACTTTGAAGTGTCTTCCTATTAGGTAAGGTTATCATTTTTCAACTACATGTAGTATGCCCAACATTTATTTTTCATAAATTGGTTTGAGCAAGTCATTTCCTTTAAGTTGGATACTTTCAATGGCAAGGGCCATTCCTTCTTGCACTACAAGTGCAACAATGCCATGGCTTGAGGCATCACACACCATAATAAATGGTTTCGTGAAGTTAGGTCTGGATAAGACAAGAGTCATACACATAGCCTCAAGATTTTCAAAGACTTTGATTACTTCTTGAGTCAAAGAAAATGATTCCTTCTTTAATAATGTTTTTAAAGTGTTGTGATTTGACTATAATCCTTGACAAACTTATGCTAATAGCCTATAAATATCAAGAATCCTCTAAATTTCTTCAGGGTTTCAAGGATTTATCACTCTGCCATAGCTTTAATTTTTTTAGGGTCCACTTTGACTCATTCATGAGATACAATATGACCCAAATACTCCCAAAGGCACATGTGGAAAAATAGACATATAATTTTTGTTCTTCCAATGGTTTTAAGACCCTATAAGCACATGTAATGTTAAGGATCAAGAGATAATCAAAGTACAAAACATGTGGAAGACATCATTTGAGATAGGAAAAGGTTTATATGAGTGGTCAGTGATGCCTTTAAATTTATGTAATGCACCTACCACTTTCATGAGCCAATGAATTTTGTGTTACATCCTTTTGACTCATTAGAAATAGTATCTCTCGATGGCATACAAATATTTAGTAAAATGTGGCAAGAGAACCTCTAACATGTGACCTGAGTACTATACCTTAAAGAAGAATCAAAATATTGTGAATTTGTAGAAATGTGAGTTTCAGAATACATCCTTGATATATATTAGGCACATGATTAGTGAAGGGGAACTTATGGTGGATCAAGAAAAGATTGCAACAATCACCAAATAGCTTATTTCCACTAGCTTGAGAAGGCTATAATTTTCATGGGAGAAATACAATATTTGAGAACGTTCATTGAAAACTTTTCAATAGCAGTTGTGCCATTACATGCGATGACCACCAAAAGAAATAGATTTCATTGGGGAGATCCACAACAATGACAATCTGCAGATATGGATAAGAAAACTAATGATGCTTTGGTCCTAGCCATTGAGTTAGAGATAGATTCCAGTGGGTATGCATCAAGAGAAATGCTCATGCAAGAAGGAATATTAGTGTGTTAGCATTAAAATTTATTTCATTGAGCTATACTTGACTACCCCACAAATGATAAGGAGTTCTTTCTGATTGCGTAAGTAGTGAAGCAGTGGAAGCAGTATCTCCTAGGAAGCGACAGCATTATACATGGATTATTAGTGCCGTTAATACCTACAAAGCTAAATCAAGATGCAACATGTGATACATTATAGGTGGTTGGGGTACTTGCAACAATTTCACTTATTGATCAAGTACAAGAAAAGAGCCATGAACAAGTTAGCATACATACTCTCTCAACCACCACTAAATAAGATTCTAGCAATTGGGATGATAATGCAACTTGAGCCCTTCATTAATGATCCTTTTAATGAAGACCATGGTAGAGATTAATATTTAAGAGGGGTATACAAGTATTTTAAGGAGAGAACGGTCACTACCATGGAAGGAAATGATATCACCGCTAAGATGGGCTACTATACAACTCCTCAAATACAAATTATTTTACATCATTGTGCAGGTGAACGAGAATGCCATTAGGTTGAGACTTCCTCCTTATAAGTGTTGGCTTAGTGGGCCCTGACCTAGGTTCAATGTTAATTAGCGAAGCAAATCCCTACACTATTGGACCTTTCAGCATCAATCCACAGAGCACGGACTGAAGTCTCACCCGAAGCAGTATGGGGGATGCATAAACCAAGTTTTTTCACCCAGAGATGGTAGTGGTGTCATTTTATACCCTAAACCTACCTTGGCACAAATCGATAAGCCTTTTAGGGCTTATCAATATACTGCTCGTATTCAGCTTCTAGGCCCTCACGAAGGTCTACGATCATTCTTCGCAGACCCTAAACAGGTAATGTATCTAATTACGTGCTTTTGTAGTTATTCTTACCTTTGTATTTACCCCAATCAAATTTAAGTATCTGATAACCTCAATGTGCATTAAGATACTCTTCGCGTAAACAGGTATTATTACTTGCATTCATATAACAAAGTAAAACATATAGATTCGCACATCAATATAGCATTAAATCATAAACCCAATATTATTCATAACATAATCACATGCATTCATAATAGAAGTAAATAGATCGACATATGTAATTCCAGAATTATCCCCTTTATTAAGGCTTCAGGTCTTCTTTACATACTCTAACTATCCTGTGCACACAGCTACAGGGGTCCACGCACTCAGCTGCGGACTTCTACCCTAGGCCTCTGCGCACACAGCTGCAGAGCCTCTTTCCTAAGCTAAGACTCCTTGCTCTTAGCTCTTACTAACCCATTACATCATCATCCATTACCAATTCTAATTTGCCTTAGACTCTTATAAGACTTCCCTTCTTATACAATCCCATGGTCTGTGGACCATGGGTAGATCTCCTAAAGCTGAAATGACTTACATAAATGAAGGGTGGAAACCCTTTATGACACTTTACATCTTCGCACTCTGCAACCACAAAATGTGGATACTTTACACTTTTTATACAAAAATTGGTCTTTCTGCCCCAAAACTTGGGCTTTTAACCCCAAAAATGATCTTAGGGGACCCTGTCCCAACAGGCCCCTAATACAAATATGGTGACTTGCCCTCAAGTCACCCTGTTGGCATGGATATCTTGCTTTGAAGACCTCCTAGCTCCACTTGCACCACTGCAACCTCAGCAGTACACTGCGTCGCCGCTTGCTTCACCTGCTCTACCAGCTGCTCCGTCATTGGTCCTGCACTATCTACCTCGATCTTCTATTGTACTGTCTGCAGGCTAGCCAAATTTCCTTCAATGGTGGTAGTGAGTGCATAGGCCTCATCTAGCCAAGGCCCCAATCTAGCCTTGAGTACTGCCTCTTTGCATTGTGCTACTTCTGCTTGTTCCTTCAATTCCTTTTCTTCCTGCAATTTTTCCAATCTCTGTGTGATGACGACGGTGTGCACCATCGCTCTTGCTTCATCGTACTATTATTGTAATTCCCTCACCTTGGTATTTAACCTCTGCATGTAAGGATCTTCCTGCAGACTGGTATGTACCTCCAGCAATCGCTCAAAGAGCGTAGTGCAATCTGTCACTGCATTATCTACTGCAGCAACTGCATCCTTGACAGTTGCCTCACATTATTCTTTGACCTCTGGTGGAGTCGAAGGTTGGGCCTTCAAGTCAAGCTCTATAATCTTAAGGTTCAGCTCAAACTGAACCTTGGCCAGCTCAGTCTTGGCATCACGCACACCTGCAGCCAACTACTGAATCTTGGCTTCCACTGGCACTTCTTCTGGGATATGCAGCTCTGGAACGGTTTTGCATGCTTCAGCAACCACCGATGCAGTACGCTCATTCTTCTCCTGAATATTTTTCCAGGTGTCGATCACTGAAGCCTACTCTACGAACATTTGGGCATTGTTAACTTTCTGCTCGCTGATCACACTCAACGTGCGCTGCTCTTGAGCCCTAAGTTCTGCAATCACACATGCTTGCAGCGTGTGCAGGGCTTCACTTGGGAGCGCGGCCAAGTTCAAACCAATGTTTCTTAGAGTGTTGACAGTAGCCTTGTCAGGTTCCGCCTCCGTGGTTAGAGTGTCATCCGGTAGTGCAACGGCCTGAGGATCCAAAGAGTGAACCATCTCCGCTGCTTTAGTAATTCCTGGCACCAAACTAGTTGACGCTACGCTGCTTTGTGTGACACTGGTCTATAGTTGAGTAGTTTGGATCTGCAACTCACACAGACCCGTCTGAATGGCGACCAAAGCTTGCTTTTGCTACTACTCAAACTGCTGCAACAGTTCCGCAGTCGCGTCCCTTACTTTATCCCCAATGTCATTTAAGTCACCTTTTATCAATATGATTGGGTCAAGCGATGACTCAAAGGCCTTGGACTTCTTCTGTGACCCTTCTTTCTCCTGCACCCGATTCTACTTCACTCAGAAGGGGGTGCTCTCCTGGTCTCCACCACCCTATTCAGATTTCTGCTCATCCTCCGTCTGTGGCGAAGGAGACTTCTGTCAGAGTCATTCTCTTCCTCATCTTCCTTCTCTTCTTCATGCTCCTTAGCGGTGCACTCCACTTCTGCTCTTGCCTTTTCCTCTGCTTCCTTTTTCCATCTTTCAGCCATACACTACATTTTCAATTGGGCCTCTTCATTCTTCTACTTTCCCGTAGACTTACTGGATCTAGCAGACAAATCTGAGGTCGTGCACCATTTTGCTGGCCAACAATCGAGGACCATTGCTATCACATCATCCATCACAAAGTATGGGTCCTTCCGCACCCGGATCGAGATACAGTGGAATTCTACCTTGAACTCCGCATATCTTGACAACTACTCATAAATAGTTTGTAACAATCTTGGCTTGTCATTGATGGTCGCGCGAATACTTGCCTCCATGAGTACCCAAAATATTTTACTCGCCTTGACCTACTCAGCATCTTTTGTGGCCCATAGCGAAGCAAACTTCACTATTTCTGGTAAATATGATGCGATCAAAGGAAACTGGCTATCCTCCGGTAATTCCCACGCGACTAACACAATTGATAACAACAGCAAAGAGTAATGGAACGTCTTGTTGTAGTCTTTTGCTTCTCTGCAGTTCGCGAGGAACTCGTTGTAGAGGTAGCGCGCCTAGTTAAATCGTACGCTCTCCGCACACTAGGTCGCTAATGAAACAACTAGTGTCAGCACCTCGTCTGCGTGACACTTCCTCATTACCTTCCCAGCCAAGATTTGGGTGGCTACCTTTACCGCGGAGTCGGTTATGCTTGAAATTGAATATCTGCACAGCTTCTTGACAAGCTTAAACTTGTCCTTCAGCCTCTCGGCGAGGTCGCGTTCGCCCACCTTTCCAAAAAATGCCTTGGTCGTATTCAACCCTGAATGCAGTAGCAATGTGATCCTATGGATCAGCATATCCGTGATTGGTATCGACTCTCCCAACCACAGGCACCCACCATGCACGAGACACAACAATAGTTTGATCACGATCAAATTTATGGGAGCGCGGTTGTAATGCGACATCCAGAGCAAATTCAACAATCCTGCCTTCTCCACCCCTCTAATCCACTTCACCAGCTCCAGCGCGGTGACGCAAAAACCTTTATAGAATACACACATCATAAATGTGTCAATCACCAAGCGGGGGAATCGCTCAGTATCTGCCAGGTCCCAATCCTCTAACTTCAGATGTGGGACATGCACCAAGCGCAGACCTTCAAATGTTATCTGATTGGGTAGCAGAGGTGTATTAAGCATAAATTTTCCCTCATCTGAGTCCTTCGAGACCTTCACCTTACCCCGCCATGAAGGGATGTATTCAAGTAGCTTCGAGATAGGGTCTACTCCTTCAATATCAATATCCTTTGCGCCTTCATCTACACCTTCGTCAGATTCTAGGTTTACCACCTTGACTTTCTCCTGCGCGGTGGGCTTCTCTTTCTTCTGGTGCTTCCTTGGTGACTCATGCACTGGTTGTGCCACTTTCTATTTTTCTTTTTTCGTCTTAAGCCCCTCTTTTGTCGGCATAGACCTCGTCCTGGGCGAACTCGGTGACTTTGGCACGTCTGCGGGAACCTCCACACCTATGACCTCAGGGGTAGTGCCCTCAAAGGCCATCGATCCTCCAGCACTTGTAGTTTCCACGAGCGCCGACACCAGACTATTAAGGAGCTCCTGGGCTTCCTTAAGCAACTTGTCAAACACTGAACTGACCACCAAAGCCTCAAAACTCGCAGGGTTCATGCGCAACCGATAGCTCAACATCTCAACTCTTAGAATGCAAAGTGTTTTTCGTAGGGCGGCCATTTGTAATTGAAAGGCAAATTCAAATTCAAATCTGGTCGTTCCCCTAAAAATCCATCGATAAAGGTTAGATTGGCAGCAGATTTTCAAAGATATCGCATTTAAATCCCGTCTCCCCCGCTTCTCTTAGTCGTTTTCTCACTATCAAATCATGAACAGTGACCATAATGGTCACTTTCTGGCTACTCTGCACAGTCTCTCCTCCTATAGCATAGCTCCCTTCGTGCTTTTGTTGATGTTGTGACATTCTTCCATCCCACGTAGTCCCCCAGTCGCACAGCCCTACAACCCAGGCAGTGTAGTTTATAGTCTTGTGCCTCCTTTCAGCTACCTCAAGCTCTAAGACTATGCTTCCATCATATAGTCATTTGGTCGGATCCCTGGTGTATGGCTTCAATCAGCTACCATTTACCTTCCCTGGAAATGGATCTCCATTCAATTTCGCTAGTTGAACTGCTCCACCATCGGTTATCTCCTTGATGACATATGGCCCAACCGATGCATCCGAAATTTTCATGGAAATTTATCAAACTTGTTGTCATATAATAAAACTAAATTATTTACCTTGAAAGTGCACAGTTTGATGTGTCGATCGTGCCATGCCTTTTCGTGCTCCTTCGGAACTTGCTGGTGGAATCCAGCCAAAAATCTATCTTTTTCAAGTTCTTTTAGTTGCGTGAGCCGCTCCTCCAAGGCTCTGCGATCCACCATTCCTGTGAATGTCACAATGCATAGACTAGGTACAATGTACTCCATCGGTAACATAGCTTCTACGCCATAAACCAGCATGAAGGGTGTTTGTCCAGTCAATTTCTTGCAAGTAGTTCTGTAAGCCCATAGCACCACGAGAACGTGCACATCCCAATCATTCCTTTGTGCATTGAAAACCTTCGTTAGCGTGTTCTCCAATATATTATTAAATGCTTCAACCATCCCATTAGCCTGTCGATGATATGGCGTGCTCTTTTGATGATAAACTTGGAATTCCTCTGTCAACGCGTTGATCCTTTCATTAAGGAAATGTGTACCACAATCACTCATCAAAATCTTCGGGCAACCAAACCTAGTCAGCACATATTCAAAGAGGAACTTTATTATTGTTTCCCCTATACAGTCCTTTATGAGCTACGCCTCCGCCCATTTGGTCAAATACCTAGTCGCAGTGATGATGTACCGCGCACCCATCTTCTCTCCTGGAGACTGAATTGGTCCTACAAAATCAATCGCCCACTTCTCAAATGGTTGTAATGACAACCGCAGATTCAAAGGCATCTCATCCTTTTGCGATGGCCTGGTCGTCCTTTAACATGCATCACATGCCTTACAATAAGCCTTGGAATCCTTATGCAGCGTCGACCACCACAACCCAGCGTGTAAAATATTTTGTGATGTTGCTTTTCCTGCATAATGTCCTCCCACAACTCCTTCATGAGCTTCAGCGAGGATGTTGTTCCATTCAAATTCAAGTACATAACGTCATAGAATTTCATCCGCGCCCATTTTATATAAATGTCCTACAATGAGAGAAAAGTATGTCACGGGCACCACCAGCTCCTTCTTTTGTTGATTAGTATACCCTTCTAGAGTCGTCCCCATCGTCAGGAAGTGTATGATGTCTACAAAGTGATTTTCCACGACATGCACTGCAAAGAGTTGCACGTCAAGCAATACTTCCTCCAAATTAGTAGGCTCCTCTCCTATTTCAATGTGCGACAGATGATCTGGCCTTGCATTCAATCATCCTAGCTTCACAATGACTTCGAAATCATATTCCTAAAATAGCAGCAGCCATCTATATATTTCCCCCCCAACACAGGCTTGTTAACCAAGTACTTCAATGCAGAATGGTTTGTATACATCTTGAAGTGTCCACCTAGCAAGTAGTGTTTGAACTTATGGAGCGCGTACACCATAACCAAACCTTCACACTCTGTCATTGAATAGTTATTCTCAGCTTTAGACAACTTCCTACTTGAAAATGCTATAGGGTGATCCAACTCTCCCTCACCGACCTGTGTCAATACTGCTTCAAGCGCAACACATGACGCGTCCACATGCACATGAAACTCCTTCTTCTAATCCAAGAAGACTAGGATTGGTGGCGCAACACATGATGCGTCCACATGCACATGAAATTCCTTCTTCCAATCCGAGAAGACTAGGATCGGCATGGTGACCATCTTTTCCTTTAACACATCTAGGCTTCACTCACATTCTTCATTCCAACAAAATGTAGCATCATTCTTTAGCAGCTTCTCCATTAGTGCGGTAATCGGGCATAACTCTTGATGAACTTTCTATAGAATCTTGTATGCTGCAATGTTGCGCGCAGCTGTTTCACACTTCTTGGCACCTCCAAATTAATTATAACTGCTATCTTAGTTGGGTCCACCATTAATCCCTGTCTGCACACCACATGGCCTAGCAAGATTCCGAAAGGAACACAGAACAAACATTTTTTCAAATTGAGCGCACTTTGATACCTTCGGCATGTATCCAGCATCAAGTGTAGGCTGGCTACATGGCGTTTGTCCAGCCCAAACATCGTGCAATCGTGAAAGTATACCTCCAGAAACTTGTGAATGAAGTCCTTGAACGCCACAATGGCTACGCGAGAAAATATCGTCGACGCATTATTCAGTCCAAAAGGCATTACAGTATACTGAAAACATCCCCACTCAATTGTGAAGTTCGTCTTACTCCTATCCTCCAGCGCGATCTTGATCTGATGGTGCCCTGAGAACCCATCAGTGAGTGAATATGCTTCCTGCCCTCCTACATTGTCCAACACTTCATCGGTGAATGGAGTTGGAAAAGGATCATGCACGGAAGCGTCATTCAGCTTCCTGATATCTATGCATATCCTTATTTCATCCTTCTACTTCTTTTCTTGAACTACTATTGGGCTCACCCAATCGGATTCTTCCACCGGTTCAATAATAGCTACCGCAAGCATTTTATCCAACTCTAAGCGGACCCTTTCTTTATACTTTGGATTGAGGCGGTAAGGCCTTTGCTTAATCGGCTTCGTGTCCGGTTTCAACGTAATTTTCATAACTCCCAGGTCCCCTATTATCCCCTTTAAGTCTGAGAACTTCGTAGGGAACAGGTCCTAGTATTCAAGGAGCAACATAGCGACCTTATCCACCATAGCATCATCCCATTAGTCCCCTATCTTCACAAACTTCAGCGCTGCCTCTATCTCGATCTTCACTTGTCTTGTTTTCAGCAGCGCGGTGATATCTAGGTTTTCTATTTGTGGCACCTCAACTTCGCGGTGTCCTTCTGTTTCCGAGATATTAATGTTCCTTGGCTCCTCATCTTCTTCTTTAGCAGTCACATTGTAGCACTATTACTGGGAATAGTGTCCACTCGGATGCTGCTATTCCCACTAAGATGGGTGGCTATCGTAGAAACAAACAATCAAAGTCTACTATTGTTTTCTTCTATGAAAATAGACAAGAGGAGAACCAAGAAGACCAACCTGAGTCTTGCGCTTGATTTCCTCTCCTTCTTGATAGAGCTTCTCCGCTTCTTCTTTGTCTACCTAGCTTCAAAAGAACCTGTGGAATCACAGCAGCATACTACTATCGAAGAAACAAAGGTCTAAATTCATAAATAATAAAGGATCAGGTGTGTATTAACCATATAAATGCATATATAAACAAGTACACAAGAATATGGAAGGAAACAAGAATAGCTTTATTAAGATGAAAAGTAGCAAGAGGATTACAACCATGTGCTCCGACCCAGCATCATCCTCCAGCTAAGAAGCCCTTCTTCACCTCAAGCAAAGCTTAGATCACCCAACACTATGAATGTACACCAGAAAACCAACAGCACTTCTCTATAAGGTACAAAATTCCATCCCCTAGATCTCTGTGATGAGGGATACATATATAGATGATTACAGAGAGGTGAGTCATCTTATAGGATCTTGATTAGTGTCTTCTCTCTGATAGTTCCTGCTTCCACTTGGAGAATGATGATCTCTTACTCATCCCTGGTCGAAAATAGAGAGGCAAGTGTCAGAGGGGAAGATTTTGGAAGATTCCATGATCTTCCACCTCGCATTTTTGTCCCTGCCATTTTTCCTTTCCCAACCATCACACCCTACAGAGGAGCAAATTAGTATGCATCGCACCTTGTACACTGGGAAGGTGATATGCATCACACCCTCTGCATTGAGCTTTCAGTATGGTCCAGTTTTGACCATTTATGAGCAGTTTTCAGTGGATAACTTATGGGAGATGATGTAATCAGTTGACCTTGTTCCTTTAGGCAGTGAAGCAACACTTTTAGGGACTTAGGAGCGCTAAGTTTATGGACATTTATGATTGGGGTTGAAGTGCCCAAAAATGTCTATAACAGTTGCCCCTAAAGCATGAGGTCGTTAATCTTTCTGATGTCGGGTGAAATGCTTTACTATGAGGATTTGAAGTTTTTCCAAGCTGGGAGGCGACCTGTAATAAGATACAATACAATACATTATATTGATAGCATTTCTTCATGATCTAGCTGAGGCAGGCATTCCCATGCTCAGCTTTATAAATTCATTTTCATGTACATAGGACGGACAATCGTCTGTGTGACAGACTGATGATATGGACACATCATCCTTTGATTTGGATGATCATCTGTTCAGCAATGATGTACACTTGATGTTTTTGTATTCCTGAATATATCGCAGCCCAGATGGATGAAACTAGATCTGGGGTCTTCAAAACTCGTTCAATCTTCACTCGGAGTACAAGTCGATCCATGTGAAAAAATGTTCTGGAGTTGAACATGGAAATACATCGCCTGATTACCAGCCAATGATGTAAGCTGTTAACAGGCGCGAGAGGAATCACCAATAATGACAATGACCATCAAGGTACTATAGTACAATTTACGTGGTGTGAAGAGGGACTTGGTGTCGAACACCACGCAAAATCTCTCAGTCGAAGGCCATTGACGTAAACATGTCACCGAAAGTGAGAAACTTGCCATTGAGGCATGCAAGCTTCAAAGTACTGAAAGGGTTGTTCCTAAGTCAACTTCTTAGATAATGAGCTGATATTGACAAGAAGTGACCCGTCGCAGGAGCGCCTTAATGAATCCCACATCAACGACACAGAATGAAGCAAATGATTTTGGAGGTGAAAACAAACTGACGATACAGGGTTCAGGGTGGCGGTCTTAAAGGAATGAAGCATAAATGTATTGCAGTGGGTGAGACATAGGTGAATTGTCTGAATGACTTCTCTTGAACATATCGGCGACACTGACGATGGATTGGTAGCGTTAACCCCAAAGATGGATGGTGTGACGGACCAATGGCGATGACTAGTGAACCGAACAACTCAACCCGGCATGGATGCGGAAGGAAAGTGTCATGTTTAAGAGCGAATTGCTACCAATAAAGTTTCTTCAAGTTTTCTTCCCAATCTTCCCCAGTCATTGCTGACCAGTACCTCTTTATTTTTGTCAAGCTTGAGGAGGATAACGTGTGCTTGTTCTATAAACCGCCCTTCGGGTGAACCTGTCGCTATATTTTAGCGAGCCTAGCGACAGTGAAACTCGTTCTCGTCCATTTGGATGAGTTTGTCACTATTAGGTTTTAATGAGTTTAACGACAAAGATAACTCGGTCTCCTTCAATTTTAGAGAGTCTGAAGAAACAGAAATGAGAATCCAAATATTATTTTTCATTGTATAATCCCTTAAGTCTGAAAAAGCATAAAATAATACAAAAGGGATGAATTTCCGATCGTTTTAACGAGCCGAACAAGACAAGCGCTTGATCATTTTGTGTAATAATCCTTCAGGTCCAAAACGATTAAAATCTAGAGTAGGGATAGCACTTCTGATGCCTTTAACGAGCTAGAGAGACCAATCGCTCGGCAATCTTTTCATATTTTACAAGTCAGGTGAAAAGAGCTTAAAGAAGACTCGTTTTCGAGGAACGAGTGATAGTTTTGGGTAGCAGCTGATTCCAGGTGTTGAGGGATTTGCTCCCCTATGGCTTTTGGGTGGAAACCCTAGCAGACTGAAAGTTATCTAAACAGAGAAACACACATTCATACAACCATTATGCTATTAAAATTAAATTCTATAGTAAGAGGGGCGTACCTCAGGTCCTACGTTCGAGAAGTTCCTCAAGGGTCCAAACCCTTCTTCAAGTCCCTTTCGCTCCTTTGTCCTGCAAAACAACCAATTCCAAGGAATACAACAGTATATGGACAAAGACTTGTAAAGAAATCATCTTCATGTTATAAAAGAAGGTAGTTAGTTATGAACTTTAAACAACCATTCACATATGAATTCAAACATGAACATCATAAACATAAAGAAGAAGCATATCAGTAACCAAGATGTGTTTCTTTATTACAGACAAATAGAATATACAAAAGGAGTAATATCACTTGAGTAACCTTTCACAGGCTCCAAGCAAAGCTTCCTTCCGGATCCGTCCAGCCTCAAGCCTTTAGCATATCTCCTTCCAAGACTCACTCCATGATGCCATAACTAGTGGATGAACATAAACACACAAGGAAACAAGGGTTTCCTATATAAATGGGGGAAGTGCAGAAGGCATAAGGGTCTTCAGACCTGGTCAAGGGAAAAATCTCATATTAACCTTTCTCTCTCTTCTCTCCTCCTTTAGGCCTTCCCTTTGAGGTCTTTTTTTACCTCTCCAAAAGTAGTTTTTTAGTTGGGAGTTCGTTGGGAATAGTTGGGCCACGGGCACTAACAGGTAATAAGCAGGTAAAACCCGCGATCTCCGCCCAAAAATAAGGAATTTTTTATTTTTTGAAGTGTTTTAATACATATACGTGGGTTGGGTATATGCCTACCCGCGTATACACGCGTTTAATTCAGGGAAATGTCGCGTACAAGGAATAAAACACTGTTTTTTAAATTTGAGACCAGGTCTGGAAGGAGGGGTTTCCCTAGGCCATGAGTGCAGCATCACAAACCATAATAGTGGGATTTGGAGCTATAACAGATGCCCCCTAATATATGAGGTCAGAAGGGGAACATGATGGACGAAATATATTAAGCAAGTACATGGGAAGGAAATCTGCCAAAAACCGAGGAGTACTTCACCAAAATTCAGCCTGCCAAGCGACAAAAGGAGATCAGAAAGAAACACCGTCTGAGGCCGGCATATCCATGCTCAGAAAAAGCAAAGCATATCCGCATATCATGTACAAGCGGATCCACTAAGTATACAAGTATAAATGACTGGAAAATACATAATGGATCATCTGATCATGATCGAACAAGTACATGTCTGAATACATATAAGACTGTCAATGATGCTGAAAAATGCAACAGATCATTTATATCAAAGACTGATCCCAAAAGGTACCAGCTAAACATGATGGAAAAGGATGGTACTACACTGCAAACTCAAGTGCCAGCATATAGAATGTCACCATAACTGACTACAACATATAAAGTGGAGTGGTATCAACTAGCAGCAATAGGAGCAACTGTCAAGTGAACCAATGAATGCTGATACAACCTGAGGTCTTCACCGACTGTTGTGGTACATTTCTACACCATGGGAATAAATGATCTGAAGTCAACCATGTGAGAAATCGTTTGATTACCAGTTATTGATGTATACCATTAACAAACGCGAGACTACTTACCGATAATGATAATGAGCATCAAGGTACCCAGTACAATCCAACAGTGCGAATAAATTTGTTGGAGTCAAACAACTATGATAATCTATTGATCAGGAGACAATGATGGTTTCCCATTGTCGATAATGAAGGATCTACCACTAATGACTGCAAACCCCAAGGTACTGCCAAATGGACTCTAGATCTTTGCCCCAGAGCAATGAGTCGGAGTCGATAGGGAAGGATCCACTAGAAGGAAGGCATTAAGGCATCCTTCATCAATCTAGCACAAGTGTAACCCATAGGCCAATAATGTGGAAGGAATCGGACGAAAGAGATGTAGTAACCCAACCGAAGTACGTTTCCGGCGTACACAAGATGTGGCTAGTGCACAACAGAAACCCTCTGAACCAACCAATAATGAAAGATGACACAGAGGCGAGGTATCCACCAATAGGGTCAAATGGAAACCAAGGTACTGCATGAATCCCAATGTGTGATAATGTAAGATAATGTCGAACACAAGGGAAACCACTCAGTCAAAGACCCATGATACTGATCGATGTTGAGCACAAGGTAACCTATCAATAATGAAAATAGGGCTAGGTTGCAGCTCTAGGCCTGTCCTCAGAGCTGGATGTCATCATCGATAAGGACAAGGCCCGCCAGTAAGAAGTCAATGGAGACCTTCTCAAACCAGCATGAGTAAAGGAACAATATAATTGATGTGATAATAGACATGACACTGACAACCAGCGATGGGCGACTGAAAAATGAGTCAAGAGACACCGCTGAGAGGCAGACTCAGGCTAACTTCCCTTGAACAATAGCACAACTCGATGTGACTATATGGCAGCATATGATGACTCTGTATAAGTTCGTCATGCAGGAGGCACGAACGAACCCTCCATATGATTGGAAGAGATAACCAATCGGGGGAGAACTGACTCAATAACAAGGTTAAGGTGTACCTAAGTCAAACTAAATCCCACCCACATAGAGGAGACTTTGTTTTGAGTGCTTTGTTCAAGGGAAACATGATTGACTCTAGCTGCCAATAATAAATGGAAATACTGTCCCTTTCCCACTCTTTTTGGAATATTTAATTTTTTTGTCTTTTTCTGTTAAGCTCGAAAAAGAATAGAAGAATGCTATGGTATAGTGGAAAGAACGAGTGTCGATGAAACAGATGATCTAGTTCCTGGGAAAGGAACATTCCTATGTTTAATGCAGGGAGGTGAAAACTGGTCAGTGACACTCAAAGGTGCGTTCCTTCCATGGGTCAAGGTGTGTCAAGTTTCAGAAGTCACAGGTATGCATGGTTGATTTTGCAGTCGTCATGGTCAAAATTTGGCTTAAACACGAGTCCAAGTGAAGCCGACTCTAGGCCAAAAGGTGCAAGTGGTCAACATGCAATGCAGTAGTACAACTCAACACAAAGGAGCCTCTAGGGTATAAGTCCAGAACGAAATGAAGAAGAAAAGAGGAATGAGTCTTCATCGTGTAAGTCATGGCGGGACTAAAGAGGACTCCCAAGCCTAGGGACAAAAAATCAACATGAGTGCCAAGTGACAACAAGGTACTAACTAGGGCACCCATGATAAGGTAGGCTCTACCACACAAGTCATGGTACTTCTAAGCAATGAGAATGTTCCGCACCATAACTTGGTGGGGTCGATCCTAAGGCCAAATGGGAAAGGAAACTGATAAGTGCACAATGTAGGTGGAAAGACCTAACCTATATGCGAGTTTCGGAAACCAATACCTATCAGAATGGACCAACCATAAAAATTTCCAAAGGAGAAATCTTCCAAGTTCTGTATACATAAATAGGAACACTAGACAAGAAGTTAATACATCCAACATATAAACTTCCTATAAAATCTTGTGTTATAGAATACAAAAATCGAAAATGCATACCTTATATATACAATATGGTACAGGGAACCATGCAACCTTGTGGCTTACGCATAATAGTTCATTTGAAAAAACCCCTTGTAGGGCTCTGGCCAAGGATTCCTTTGGTAGTCATAACTCATGGCTTCAAAGAGTTCCTCCTGTGAAGGCAAAACAAGTTCTAGGAAATCATGAGAACTACAAGGATCAACAGAGGGAATTAAAGGGTCCCATGTCCCTATAAGAGGAATCTCTCGGTCAACTGCCGGGACCAAGTCCCAAGAAGGAGAATAATAGGTCAAAGGATCCTTCTTAGAAGCAATTGAACATTGAGGATTCAACGCCACATAGTTGACCCGTGGCGGGGTAGAGTCTACTTGAACACTTGGAACAAACCAAGGGGCATTCTACAGTAAAGTCGAATTAGGGTGGTGAATATCAGATGCAAGCTGATCAATAGTGACAATATTCTCGTTATGAGGAAAGCACATTACTCGAAAGAGTGAAGACACCACAACATTCATAGCATAGACATAATCATGCCCAAGTATCATATTAAAGTCTAAAGGGCTGTCAACCACCATCATATCGATTAAGACAGTCTTCCCACCTAAAGTGATAGGCAGTTGAGGGAGAAAACACATAGATTCACCAGGTCTTCTATCATAGGCTAACAACTGACTCTGAGCTGTCAACAACTTTGGGGAACCCAAATCTTTCCAATGTAAAGAGGATATAATACTTGCAGAGGATCCTTCATCCACCATACATCGATAGACATTTGTGTAATTCACTTTGACCTTTATTTGGAAAGGTGCAGTAGAAGGAAGACGAGGCTCAATAAGACTATCCCAATCAAAGGAAACACTCTTAGAACATGGAGGGGGAACATTCGAAGAAACCGGAATGCCCCTATGCTAGAAGACTCTCTACTAGAGATTAAACAGACTCTTTTGTTAGGCACTTCACCCCCCAAAAGAGGAGTGTAATCGGCCAGCGATTGCACTAGCTCAGCGACCTTATCAACCAATGGTTGATGGGATTGATGAGAAACCATATCAAATGGAGGAGTAGAAGAAATTTCAAACTCGGACCATATCCTTTGGACCTTTGGAATGCCAGGGCATAAATGAGTAAGATGGTCTCCCTTGCATATATTACAAGGGAACTTAGGTTTAAAACTTCTACGTCTAGGTTTCTTATCAACCTCCATTCCACCAACATGACTAGCAGTGGTTTGCGGAGAGTCCTGAACATGACTTGCTGAGGTCGGTGACTCTTTTCTAGTATGACTTGCAGTGACTAGACTTATGCCCCCAGCATGACTAGCAGCGGCTGAAGGTCCATCTCCAACATGATGAGCAGAGGTTGAAGACTCATCTTCCACATGACTAGCAGAGGTTGAAGAGGAAGTGCTAGTATGACTTGCAATGACTAGACTTATGCCCCCAGCATGACTAGTAGTGGCTGGAGGTCCATATCCAATGAAAGGTTGAAGATGAAGTGCTAGAATTATTCTTCTTCTTTAACTTCCTCTTTCTCCTCTTTTTAGATTTGTTGTTACAAGAAGGAGGAGGAGAAGGAATCCCAACTTTCTCTTTGAAAGAAAATGAACAATTAGCACCCATTTGATGCCCTTGAAATAAAGCATTCAACTGAGAAGCTTCAAGAGCATTTGGAATATTCAGAGTGGACCACAACCAAATGGGTAGTCCAACGTTCAACCCAGGAATATTCAAAGTGGCCATCAAGGGAGTACCAACGTTTCCAAAGAAAGGAAAAGCACAAGGATCCCCTTTTGGAAGGGTACCTTGGTTGGTTTCTACAGGAATATTGGTCATATCTAACTGATTCTCAAACCCTTCCCTTATGGGAATGTAGAAATAACTTTTCAAGGAATATGGATAGGCAATCAAAACCTTTTCCCTTGAGGAGGAAACTCCACAACTTCTGAAAGAACAATCAAAAGCCTTTCAAGATCGGTATAGTGGTAAGCCAGTCATTCAGAACACAAAGTCCCAATGTGACAAGACAAAAATACCTAAAGCCAACTATATACAAGGAGAAAAGAGCACTCACTAAAAAGTACCTAAAATATATCAGCCAGTCGAACAAATTCCAAGTATTTCTTCTTCGGGTGATTAGGACCGGACACCAAAATACGAGAAAGTGAATTAAGGGGCCTTCCGAAGATAGTCTGGGATAATGACAGCCCAGTCCTATCAACGAATGTAATAGAGGAAGTTATGTTGACCTCCTAACAACAACATGCGTTAGTGCAAGCCCCCAAGTTTCGCAAGGTTGCCCTCCAATAGTACTGTCGAGAGTGATGCAACGTCGACCTCAGGTGCCACGAGATTCCCCTCCGCAGCCACCTATGTAGATATCTAGGAGTAGCAACTATGGATACCAAGTCGTTGCAGAAGCCAGGCAGAACAGTCGTGAGGTAAGTTCAAACAAGTAGGAGAGGGGGTATCTCTCTTCCCTGTCTTCACAGACCCTCGTGCTTAACTCCCAGATCCGGAGCTTTCCTGGTCTCCCTAACGCTATTGGATTTTCTCTCGTTATTCAGACTCCTATGTTTGACATTTAAATGGCCTTGGAGAGTTAAATCTCCACTCGCCTAGTCCAAGGCCCTAAAATCCTAAAACTTGTTGGTGTATATAACTTAAAAGAAAAAGTTCTTGTGAATTTTAGTTAGCGCTTGATTTCAAAATATGCTGTTCTTTAAGTCCGGGGATGATGGAAGTGAAACTAGTGGTGTTTTTTCAATGCAAAAGAAATTAATAAAAACCTAACTATATGCGTATGCACTTGTCTTTGTTTTTCAATGAAGAATAATTTCTATAGGGTTCAAGGAAAACATCTAATAAAACAAACTTTTCTTTTCTTTTCGTCAATTCACACTTCACACTCACAAAAGTTAACAAAGCTATGTATGCCTAAAGAGATGCAAATCTATCCTAATGCAACAAATATATGCTTGATGCAAGATTCAAAACAACTCTAAAAACAAGAAATGAAAGTTGCTTTGCTTATCAATTTTCTTTTTGCCACTTAAAATGTCTAGATGGAAAATGAGATGCTACCATTCATTTTGTCTAAACACTAAAAACAAGTTTCAAGACAAACATAAAGCACTTTCATTCACTAAAAGGAAACCAAATGAAAACAAGTTCAAGAAAGCAAAACGAAGTTTTCCAAAAAGTTTTCTTCAAAGCAACAACAAAAAAGTCTTTTCAAAAATGCTTTCAACAAGACTGAAACTTTGTGATTGAAACAATAAGCAACAAACACTTTTGCAAGTTGACACCAACAATGGATGAAAACTCAACAAAAATAAATGTGTTTAAATATGCTCATTAACAATCGAAAGCAGCAATGAAAGCTTTGGCAACAAAGACAAAAAAAGATCAAAAATACAATTTCAAGAAAGTATCAATCGACGACTTTCATGAAACAAAGAAGTGGATGGTCACAAAAAGCGGTTTTGTCAAGCAAACAAAAAGTCACCAAAAGCAAGATTCAATACAAAGATTGATACCAATCTTTCTACCCTGATAAATCAGAGCAGGCAAGATTCCAACAAGAAATCTTGCATGCTTTTAGCAAAAAA
>APFE030271342.1:0-13030 GCA_000404065.3 Pinus taeda | reverse complement strand
TTTCACAATTCCGCCCCAAATCAAATTCCCAAAGACTTTCACGTCAATTTTCCATGCGTTCCACTCATTTGCCCCACAATCAAATCCCGAAATCATGGTTAATGATTTATTGATGCACTCGTCAAAGCAAAATCCATGACTTATCTTCCACTCAATACCTGAAATTATATCTTCCACTCATCACGCCAACCAATTTCTACGACTCTTTGCAATTGCTATAAAAGGGATATGTATATGTAGTGAATTCATAGGCAAAGCATTGGACACAGAGAGAGCGCCATGGATAAAGCCATGATTGTCTGCTTTTTGATAGTGTTGGCAGCGTTGGACAATGCGGCTGCCACAACATTCAATTCATTAAGGGAGCCCCATCATCATTTTGTTTCAAAAGGATGCACCCTCACATCAATGGAGGATAAAAGGGATGTGGACGCGCTTCTGTTGTTCAAGAAGGCTGTCACATCGGATCCACTAGGATCGCTGTCCAACTGGACAACTGAGAATTCGGAGGATAAAGGGACGTGGACACGCTTCTGTCGTTCAAGAAGGCCATCACATCAGATCCACGAGGATCGTTGTCGGACTGGACAACTGAGAATTTAGGGCAGGTATGCTCGTGGAATGGTGTTTCCTGTATAAGCGGCCCTAACAGAGTCACTGCCCTAAACCTTTTTGCACTAAGTCTCGAAGGTACTCTCTCGCCCACTCTGGGCAACCTTTCCTTCTTATCGAGTTTGGATTTGTCACACAACAACTTGAGTGGAAGAATTCCTGGAGAATTGGGCTTGCTACATAACTTAATGTGGTTGTCTCTGTCATTCAACAATTTGAGTGGAAGAATTCCAGGAGAATTGGGCTCGCTGCAGAAATTAGAAACTTTGGATTTGTCATTCAACAACTTGAGTGGAAGAATTCCAGGAGAATTGGGCTCACTGTAGAGCTTATTGAGTTTGCATTTTCCATCCAACAACTTGAGTGGAAGAATTCTAGGAGAATTGGGCTCACTACAGAATTTAACTTGGTTGCATCTGTCATCCAACAACTTCAGTGGAAGAATTCCCAGAGAATTGGGCTCACTACAGAATTTAACTTGGTTGCATTTGTCATCCAACAACTTCAGTGGAAGAATTCCTAGAGAATTGGGCTCACTCCAGAGCTTACAGTTGTTGAATCTGTCATCCAACAACTTCAGTGGAAGAATTCCCAGAGAATTGGGCTCACTGCAGAGCTTATGGTATTTGTGTTTCTCATCCAACAACTTGAGTGGAAGAATTCCAGGAGAATTGGGCTCACTCTAGAGCTTACAGGTGTTGAATCTGTCATCCAACAACTTCAGTGGAAGAATTCCCAGAGAATTGGGCTCACTGCAGAGCTTATGGTATTTGTCTTTGTCATCCAACAACTTCAGTGGAAGAATTCCCAAAGAATTGGGCTCACTGCAGAGCTTATGGTATTTGTTTTTTTCATCCAACAACTTGAGTGGAAGAATTCCCGCATCTCTAGGGAATTGCACAAACATGGAACATTTGTTGTTGTTCGACAACCAGCCTAGTGGAACAATCCCTGAGAATATTGGCAAATGTGTCAGTCTATACACATTAGATTTATCCAAAAACTTGTTGAATGGAAATATTCCCTCATCTTTACAGAATTGTACACAGTTAAATCGTGTCAAGCTGTTTGAGAACAAACTTAGTGGATCCCTAGACATAGTGTTTCCAATTTCCTTGGAGGTTTTCTCTGCTCATTCTAACAATTTTTCTAGCAATCTTCCATCATCTTTAGCCAATTGCACCAAACTTATAGCACTAGATTTAAGGAAGAATAAATTGATAGGCCAACTTCCTAAACAGTATGCATCTTTTCAATCATTACGAATTTTAAGTTTGGGTTATAATAACCTTCAGGGTGGTATTTCTGATTGGATCACAAATCTTCCTAACTTACAGGTGTTGGATTTATCCAATAATAATTTTACGGGGAGAATACCTTTTAATTTAGGGAGACTCCTAGGATTTCAAATACCTTCGTCTTCCCAACTCACTAGTAGTACATTTTACACTGATGTGCAAGTTAACATTAAAGGTTTTGAGTATAATCTAACATATGTGTTGCTCACAAATACCATTTTGGATTTGTCTAGCAATAATTTTATTGGAGAAATTCCCTCAAGCATGGGAAATTTGAGTGGCTTGCGGTTGTTGAATCTATCTATAAATCAGCTGGAAGGGAAAATTCCTGCATCTCTAAGTGAGATATCTACTCTAGAGCAATTAGACTTGGCTACAAATAATTTGAGCGGAGAGATTCCTCAAGAACTCTCTAAATTAACTAAGTTGGCATACCTGGATGTATCATTTAACAGATTGTGTGGGCCAATCCCTCAAGGAACGCAGATGGACACTTTTAGTGTGGCTTCATTTCAAAGGAACAAATGCCTATGTGGGTATCCTTTACAAGCATGCAATAAAGCTAAAGGAGATGGAGTCTCTCCAAATGTCAGTGATGACCAAGGATGGTTGAATCGTGTGGATGAACATATCTCATTAATTGCAATAGGATTAGGATTTGGAATTGGCTTTGGTGGAGTTGTAACATTAATAATTATGTGGGAAAAAGCATGGCATTGGATGGTACCTCCAAAAATAAAACCATTTTATGGAGTGTATCGATTCCCTAAATGACATATCTTTTAGTCAACCATAATGCTATTTTCGTGAAATATGTATTGAAAATTAAAATAATATCTGACATTTTGATGAATAGAATGTGAGTGGTTTTTATGTTTTCTATTTTTTTTTCCATCTCCATTTAATTTTTTCTTTTTTTTGACATTTTTTAGTTTTTTACTTCCTAGTTTACATATATATTTTAAGTATTTTGAAAAATGTACACAATGAAGTGGCATATTGTTTTTATGTTTGAGCTTTTTCATACATTTTGAAAGAAACATTCTTGGTTGAGAATCTTTGTGAAAAGTTAACATATTTTTTCCTTATGTTTTTCCTCTCCTTCCAAATGCTTTTGATAGATCAACGGCAATTGATCTTTCACAACTATATCATCGACACTTTTGCTATGACGGTTATAGGTTCCATATCATTGCATGACTGACATTGGCACCTACCATATGACCAATGAGTTGGGTTTCTTATTTTTTTTAAATATTAAAAAATATCTCTACCCACATAAATTTTCATCAAGTTCAAAATTTCACACATGAAATTAATTTTAACTAAATTTAAGGTACCGTATGTCTTACAATTGATTTCCAACTGTGAAACATTGGAAATGGCTGATAACTTTTCACCAGGTTCAAAATCTCGCACACAAAATTATCTTGAACTAAATTCTAGTTTTCTTTTGGTTGGGATTAAAATTTTATAGGCCAGTTATCATGTGGCATGAGCGAGCTCAAAACTTCTATGATGAAAGTAGTAAACTCACTCAAAAGGGATTTTTCTACATGAATGAAATTTTAACATTGTTCCTCATTATTCAAATTATAATGCGTCTTGCATTTCCCACAATAAACTTAAGCCACAGTCCTCATCATTCAATTTATGTTATTTTTAGGTTGCCTTCCTCATCATTCAATATATGTGACTTTTAAGTTGTGTTCCTTATCATTCAATTTATCATGTGTATTTCATTTAGATTAATATTGCAAAAACAACAATGAGAACACAAATATCATCCAAGAACTATTAGTTTCATATATGAAAATATACAATGCAGGATCAACAAAATTTTTGGAGCAATTAGACCCTACTGAATATGAAATTATTAATATAGATTCTTTTTTTTTTCATTCTAAATCCTCTCCTACAACCATGCACTTCATATACATTACATTTAAGTCATCATGATGAGAAATCTCATGTCAAAAAAAAAATAGTAGGCCTAAAATAGTCATGAACAATGGACATAAAAGCAATCGTTATATAGAATCACCAAACACAGAGCAAACCTTATATACAAAATTTCTATAACTCATAAAAAAGAAATTTCCAAGTCCATAATTATAAGTAATTTTCCAAAAATATGTCTAATAAATTCATATCAAAATGGAATCAACACAATTACCATTGACTTAACAAAGTCTTAGTGAGTAATACACAAATATATTAAACTAGTCAAATAATGGTAAGACTCGAGTGCACTTGCCAAATAATTGAAACTCACTAAAACCATTAGTAAAAGACTCTACAAATCATGAAAAAAAAATATTTTACAAAATTCAACGTTTTTTGCTTATTTTATTTTCCAAGGAGTGTGTATAGTATTCAACATTTTTCATTTTTCTAGTTTTGACAAAATATCATGCTTTCATTTGTCAACTAAATTAGATTTTTTTTCACTTGCCCAGTTTTTGTCACAAATAGTTCATGTTTACACTGTATCTAAGTTATACTTTTTATTGTTTAGTGTCGCAAGATAATTTTCTAAGTCAATTAGTTTTAAGCATACTGGTGAAAAACTATTAACACTAAAAATATCATAGTTCTTGAAAAATAAATTTTTCCTTTCTACTCATATTACAATAATTAATTCATATGTGAGTTCCACATGGAAATACGACAATATTATAATCCATTCATTGTGTTAGAATATGGTTGTAATCCAAGAGAAATAAAATGTAAAAAATTAAATGTTCAACATCGAAATTACGCCTATCACAACTTGCATTCTAATGCAAGTATGAATTTTCCAAAAAAATTGTTAGGGTTCAACCCTAACTCCCTTATTTATGTAACAAGTCTCGTCAAAGTCATAGTTAGTTATTTGAGTCAATAAAGTTCATAAGGAGTTATCCAGATTAATAATAATTGTAAGTGGTTGACCCACATTATAGAAAAGGGACCAAAATTAGTTATAAACGGGCCCTAGTTAATAAATAAAGTGGTTAGCCTATGTTATGCAAGGGATCACCAGTAGTTAGGTTTTGGATGTCATAAAGCTATAAAAAGTCTTAGATAGCAGGGGAACAAGTATCAAGTTTTATTTTCATTGAGCTTTCCTCTATTAAAGGTTACCCCCTCGAAGAGGCAAGTGAACATTATATTATGCTTCTGAATCATAATATATCTTTGCAGATTGTCTCAATTCATGTGATATTTTTGTGTTTTTGGCAATATTGTTTCAAATTTATGGAATTCTATTATTCTCGTACGTCAAGTGCATAACAAATGGTATCAAAGCACTTTCCAGGGTTAGTTGTAACTCCAATTTTCTTATAATTTTGTTTTTTAGGCTAGAGACGTGTTCCAACATCTTTAAACCATGGGATTTGTTGTTGAGCGCATAAACCTGCAGATTTGGGGAGGCATGCATGGAGGAACTACAAGAGGTGTTCATGCTTGTTTGACTCCCTCATAACCCCTATGGGTACCCCTTCGAGCAGTATCACATTAGACTGAACCACGCACAAATTGCACTTCCATGTACCCTTGGGTATATCTGAAGCCCCCACTAGGGTAACTTGAAACCTAACCTTAGATAATACGTCAGTCATCTTGTTGCTACAATACACTAAGAACAACACTTAGGGAGATTAATCACATGTACAATAAGGTAGTCGGGTAGTATTGGTAAGGTTACGGTTGATCCTCCTTAGTTAGCACCTTGAAAGATTGGGCTGAGTACTATTGTTGGACCCCTGCGTATATTGTGATCAGGAGCACCTAAGACTCCTTTCATACCATAGTTCCCTTAGCTATTAGAAGTTCGCCCCTACCTTTTCATCTAGATCAGATCCAACAGTTGGGATTCGACAGTCGCTGGTCCAAATCAGATCCAATAATATGGGTTATGTCGCCACTGTATAGATCATATTCAACAGTTGGGGTTTTCACACTGAAGATCAGAGTCTTTTTGCAGTGAGGGGTTTAGTTTCCATAGTCCAGATTTGATTTTTGTAACAAATTATGTTGTACCAAGACCTTGGGGTTTCAATTACTATTGTTCAAGCCCAATTTTTGTAGGATAATTGGCAGTATCAAACATTATAGAATTCAATCACTGTGGTATTGATTATATGGGAGAAAAACTACTTTAAGAGTAAGAAAAAAAGGTTTGGGGCAATCAAGGAGCACTTGTAAGAGACCTATCCCATAAGATTCAGGAGGGTGATTTTATTGTAATCGTACCATTCACTTGTAAGCCTCCAATATTCAGGCAGTCCTAAATTTTTCTCAACGCGGCTTCAAGTGAGCCACATCACTAGAATCTTGATTTTTTCCTCTTTCCAAAAATACTATTATGTAAGATCAAAATTTTATCGGGGCTAGAGTATGCTCAATAACAACTCTCAAGTTATGACTACAGAAAGGGCTACCAAGAAGGTTGACACCCTCGAGAAAAAATTCAATGAATTCTAGGTGTCCATTATTGCCCAAATCACATAAGTATTGGAAGTTATAAAGACGCCTCGGAAACCCATGAGGGAAGAACACAATGTTGATGCACACATAGAAGGAGAATCCAATAATGACATTCATTTCCATGGTGGTCACCAATCTTCAAGCCACCGAACACCCAATATGGACATGTACAAATTTCATGGCTCTAACCTTGTAGTATAGGTGGCACAAATGGAGCAATATTTCCTCCTTAATAATATCTGGATGGATGAAACTAAAATACATGTGGGAGCCCTTTACTTAGATCAAGAGAGATGAGATCTTAAAAGAGAAATATATTATTATTATTATCCAATTTTAAGGTTGCGGCCAAGCCAGACACCACATTGGTGTATGAGACCCCCTTGTTTGTGGGACCAAGTACCCACCTCCGTGCAACTATTTGACTGCTAAGTCTACAAAGGCATACATACACTACCCCCTGATGGTTTTGAACCTGTAACCTCTTAAGACCATTAGGCCGACTCAAGCTGTATAATTGTTCGATACCTCACAGTTGTTAATTTAATACATATTTTTTGCATATAAATTTAATTATTATTAATCAATTATTAAATTAATAAAAATGTGATATATAATTCATGCAACCAATCAATTCAAAAGGAAGTCATGTTGATGCTTGTGGGCTTTGTGATCATGGAAACAATAATATCATTGGGCATTCCAAATGTTGTAACATTTAATTTCTCAAGGAGATCATTATATTATTTTTCTTATGATATTTCACACAGAATATGATCATCTCTATGACCCCACACCCAGTGGAAGTACTTCACTTTAACCCTGCAATTTTGTTTGGATGCAATGTACTTTGGAGGATTTCATGTGTCAATTGACATCATGTAGGAATAAAAGGAACATGGAGGAAATAATTTCATTTCAGAAAGGTTATTACATTATTGCCACATGGATTTTGTACAACTAGACAATTGAAAACTCAAAGAAGCTATACTCATGGAAGATTGTTTCCCACAAAAACACACAAAAAGTCTTTGAAATAACCCTTTATGGATTACATTTGGAAGGTAGTATCTCTCCATCTCTTCGTAGCCTCTCCTTATTGTGAACTTTGCGTTGTTGAGAAAAAAGTTTGGTAGGAAGAATTCCACCATAATTTGGGTATCTTAAAGTGCTCCAAACACTTTATATTAACATTAATATTATTTGGGGCTATACTACAAAATATTTTGTAATTTTGCACACATTCAACCAATCATTCTTTCAAAAAATATTCGACAAATACTAGACCAAGATAATTGGGTCATCTAGTCGAGTTGGAATATCTCTCCTTGTTCATTAGTCTTATGAGTTGAAGTATTGAACTTCTTTGAGAAAATGCACATCTCTCTAAGTATTAGACATTTATTTTAACAATATTTTTGGTCACGTCCTTTCAACTCTAGGAAATTACACTTAGTCATCAAGTATTAATTTTTCCATAAACAACTCAAGTGGAAGAATTCAAGTTAAATTGGACTTGCTATAGAACTTAGATTCCTTTATCTATATTCAACAACATGTTGGGATATAATTCCTCTATCTCTACAAAATTGCTCTTCTCCTTTTCACAATTTCTTGCTTCAAACATGCTAATTGGTAGTATCCTTGAAGCCACTACAAAATTAGGAAAGTTGGCCCTTCTAAGTTTTTATCAAACATGTTAACAAGCAACATACCTGACGTAATTGTCATTCCACCAACACCATAAGGCATAAGAGTCCAAAGGACGATGGAACAACTAGCGTTGATAGATCAACGACAATTGATCTTTCAGAACGAATTTGCTATATCATCGACACTTTTGCTACGACAGTTATAGGTTCCATATCATCGAATGACTGACATTGGCACGTACCATAAGACCAATGGGTTGGGTTTCTTATTTTTTTTAAATATTAAAAAATATCTCTACCCACATAAATTTTCATCAGGTTCAAAATTTCACACATGAAATTAATTTTAACTAAATTTAAGGTACCGTATGTCTTACAATTGATTTCCAACTGTGAAACATTGGAAATAGCTGATAACTTTTCACTAAGTTCAAAATCTCACACACAAAATTATCTTGAACTAAATTCTAGTTTTCTTTTGGTTGGGATTAAAATTTTACAGGGCAGCTATCATGTGGCATGAGCCAGCTCAAAACGTCTATGATGAAAGTAGTAAACTTACTCAAAAGGGATTTTTCTACATGAATGAAATTTTAACATTGTTCCTCATTATTCAAATTATAATGCGTCTTGCATTTCCCACAATAAACTTGAGCCACAGTCCTAATCATTCAATTTATGTTATTTTTAGGTTGCCTTCCTCATCATTCAATATATGTGACTTTTAAGTTGTGTTCCTTATCATTCAATTTATCATGTGTATTTCATTTAGATTAATATTGAAAAAACAACAATGACAACACAAATATCATCCAAGAACTATTAGTTTCGTATATGAAAATATACAATGCAGGATCAACAAATTTTTTGGAATAATTAGATCCTACCGAATATGAAAGTATTCATATAGAATTTTTTATTTTTATTTTTCATTCTAAATCCTCTGCTACAACCATGCACTTCATATACATTACATTTAAGTCATCATGATGAGAAATCTCATGTAAAAAAAAATAGCAGGCCTAAAATAGTCATGAACAATGGACATAAAAGCAATCGTTATATAGAATCACCAAACACAGAGCAAACCTTATATTCAAAAATTCTATAACTCATAAAAAAGAAATTTCCAAGTCCATAATTATAAGTAATTTTCCAAAAAAATGTCTAATAAATTCATATCAAAATGGAATCAACACAATTACCATTGACTTAACAAAGTCTTAGTGAGTAATACACAAATATATTAAACTAGTCAAATAATGGTAAGACTCGAGTGCACTTGCCAAATAATTGAAACTCACTAAAACCATTAGTAAAAGTCTCTACAAATCATGAAAAAAATATCCATTTTTTATAGATGTTATAGAAAAAATATATTTTACAAAATTCAACGTTTTTTGCTTATTTTATTTTCCAAGGAGTGTGTATAGTATTCAACATTTTTCATTTTTCTAGTTTTGACAAAATATCATGCTTTCATTTGTCAACTAAATTAGATTTTTTTTCACTTGCCCAGTTTTTGTCACAAATATTTCATGTTTACAGTGTATCTAAGTTATACTTTTTATTGTTTAGTGTCGCAAGATAATTTTCTAAGTCAATTAGTTTTAAGCATACTGGTGAAAAACTATTAACACTAAAAATATCATAGTTCTTGAAAAATAAATTTCGCCTTTCTACTCATATTACAATAATTAATTCATATGTGAGTTCCACATGGAAATACGACAATATTATAATCCATTCATTGTGTTAGAATATGGTTGTAATCCAAGAGAAATAAAATGTAAAAAATTAAATGTTCAACATTGAAATTACGCCTATCACGACTTACATTCTAATGCAAGTATGAATTTTCCAAAAAAATTGTTAGGGTTCAACCCTAACTCCCTTATTTATGTAACAAGTCTCGTCAAAGTCATAGTTAGTTATTTGATTCAATAAAGTTCATAAGGAGTTATCCAGATTAATAATAATTGTAAGTGGTTGACCCACATTATAGAAAAGGGACCAAAATTAGTTATAAACGGGCCCTAGTTAATAAATAAAGTGGTTAGCCTATGTTATGCAAGGGATCACCAGTAGTTAGGTTTTGGATGTCATAAAGCTATAAAAAGTCTTAGATAGCAGGGGAACAAGTATCAAGTTTTATTTTCATTGAGCTTTCCTCTATTAAAGGTTACCCCCTCGAAGAGGCAAGTGAACATTATATTCTGCTTCTGAATCATAATATATCTTTGCAGATTGTCTCAATTCATGTGATATTTTTGTGTTTTTGGCAATATTGTTTCAAATTTATGGAATTCTATTATTCTCGTACGTCAAGTTCATAACAAATGGTATCAAAGCACTTTCCATGGTTAGTTGTAACTCCAATTTTCTTATAATTTTGTTTTTTAGGCTAGAGACGTGTTCCAACATCTTTAAACCATGGGATTTGTTGTTGAGCGCATAAACCTGCAGATTTGGGGAGGCATGCATGGAGGAACTACAAGAGGTGTTCATGCTTGTTTGACTCCCTCATAACCCCTATGAGTACCCCTTCGAGCAGTATCACATTAGACTGAACCACGCACAAATTGCACTTCCATGTACCCTTGGGTATATCTGAAGCCCCCACTAGGGTAACTTGAAACCTAACCTTAGATAAGTCGTCAGTCATCTTGTTTCTAAAATACACTAAGAACAACACTCAAGGAGATTAATCACATGTACAATAGGGTAGTCGGGAAGTATTGGTAAGGTTACGGTTGATCCTCCTTAGTTAGCACCCTGAAAGATTGGGCTGAGTACTATTGTTGGATCCCTGCGTATATTGTGATTAGTAGCACCTGAGACTCCTTTCATACCATAGTTCCCTTATCTATTAGAAGTTCGCCCCCTACCTTTTCATCTAGATCAGATCCAACAGTTGGGATTCGACAGTCGCTAGTCCAAATCAGATCCAATAATATGGGTTATGTCGCCACTGTATAGATCATATTCAACAGTTTGGGTTTTCACGCTGAAGACCAGACTCTTTTTGCAGTGAGGGGTTAGTTTTTATAGTCCAGATTTGATTTTTGCAACAAATTATGTTGTACCAAGACCTTGGGGTTTCAATTACTATTGTTCAGGCCCAATTTTTGTAGGATAATTAGCAGTATCAAACATTATAGAATTCAATCACTGTGGTATTGATTATATGGGAGAATAACTCCTTTAAGAGTAAGAAAAAAAGGTTTGGGGCAATCAAGGAGCACTTGTAAGAGACCTAGCCCATAAGATTCAGGAGGGTGAGTTTATTGTAATCGTACGATTCACTTGTAAGCCTTCAATATTCAAGCAGTCCTAAATTTTTCTCGATGCGGATTCAAGTGAGCCACATCACTAGAATCTTGATTTTTTCCTCTTCCCAAACATACTATTATGTAAGATCAAAATTTGATCGGGGCTAGTGTATGCTCAATACCAACTCTCAAGTTATGACTATAGAAAGGGCTACCAAGAAGGTTGACACCCTCGAGAAAAAATTCAATGAATTCTAGGTGTCCAATACTGCCCAAATCATATTGGAAGTTATAAAGATGCCTCGGAAACCCATGAGGGAAGAACACAATGTTGATGCACACATAGAAGGAGAATCAAATAATGACATTCATTTCCATGGTGGTCACCAATCTTCAAGCCACCGAACACCCAATATGGACATGTACAAATTTCATGGCTCTAACATTGTAGTATAGGTGGCACAAATGGAGCAATATTTCCTCCTTAATAATATCTGGACGGATGAAACTAAAATACATGTGGGAGCCCTTTACTTAGATCAAGAGAGATGGGAGTGGTGGTAGTGGCATCAGAAATGTTATCTAGGGAGGCCAACTTGGAACATGTTCTCAACTGACAACTGAGAATTTGGTGAAGGTATGCTCTTGGGAGGGTGTTTCTTGCCATAACAACACCAATAAAGTGATTTCCATATTACTTCCTTGGCGATATTTCGAGGGTACTCTTTCACCGAATCTAGGAAACCTTTCCTTATTGCGTATGTCAGATATTTCATATAATTATTTGAGAGGAAGAATTGTACCAGAGTTTGGGAAGCTTAAAGCACTGGAAATAATTAATATCAACAACAATAATATTAACGGTATATTTTTCCATCAATTGGCAGCCTCTCCTTACTACAAATATTGGATCTATTATATAATAAGTTGACAAGGACTATACCAATAGAATTGGGTCATCTAGTCAAGTTCCAATATCTCAATTTACACTTTAATTTACTCACTGGAAGTATCCAAACCTCTCTGAGAAATTGCACATCCTTGTAGGGATTGACCATTTGGTAGAATAGGTTAATTGGTCACATCCCTCCAGCTTTGGGAAATTGTACTTAGCTAATGTCTCTTTATTTTATTCCAACTTCTTGAGCAGAATAATTCCTGTGGAATTCAGCTTGTTGCAAAACCTAGAGCAACTATCTTTAGATTATAACTACTTGATTAGAAGAATTCTAGTGGAATTCAGATTGCTACATAACTTAGATTTTTTTCTCTAAGTTCCAACAATTTGAGTGGAAGAATTCCAATGGATTTGGGCTCACTACACAACTTACAACACCTGTATCTAGATTTCAACAATTTGAGTGGAAGAATTCCAGTGGAATTGGGCTCACTGCACAACTTACAACACCTAAATCTAGATTCCAACAACTTGAGTGTTATCGGGAAATCTAGTGTCCACTCGAAGCTGCTAGTCCCACTAAGACTGGTAGCTATCTAAGAAAAAAACAAACTAAAACAACTTTCACTTTCCTATATGAGAAGTAGATAAGAGGGGAACAAAGGACACCAACCTCAGTCTTGCGCTTGGTTCCTTGCTTGGTTCCTCTCCCTTCTAATAGGTCTTTGCCACTCCTCCTTTATCTACCCAGCTTCAAAGAGCACCTGTGGGATCAAAGCAGCATAACACTATCCAAGAACAAAGATCTACAATCATAAACAATAT
>APFE030271328.1:0-18841 GCA_000404065.3 Pinus taeda | reverse complement strand
CCCCTTAGTGACAACTTCCTACACTCCAACCATAAATCGAAGTTTAGTAAACTTCACCTCTGTGAGAGCCTTTGTAAAGATGTTTGCAACTTGATCACCTGTTGACCAATATTGCACTTCAAGAACATGGTCATGAATGATCTTTCCGATGAAGTGCATGTGAATTTCAATGTGTTTATTGTGCTGATGTTGGACTAGATCTTTGCATAGTTGAATGGCACTTTGATTATCACACGAAAGTTTAGTCGGATGTTGCTGCTGAAAACCAAACTTTGACAGGATCTGACGAAGTCACAGGGCTTCCTTACTAGCTTCTACGACACCACAATACTCTGCTTCTGCTGAAGAAAGAGAAATGACACTTTTTTTCTTGCAAGCTCGTGTAATAGGTCCTAAACCAAGAGTGAACACATAGCCTGCAGTAGACTTCCGATCATCAAGGTCACCAACCCAAGCAGAAGCAGTGAAACGAACCAATAGAGGAGATGCTTTTTCACTGTAATGAATCCCAAACTGAATTATACCTCGAACATAACGAAGTATTCTTTTAGCTACTTTCCAATGACTTTCATGTGGGTTTTGCATAAACCAAGCAATAAGGCCAACATCAAAGGAAACGTCAAAATGAGTATGGGTTAGATACAAAAGTTTTCCTACAAGTTGACAGTATAAGGTAGCATCAACATCAAGGGAAGTACAAGTGACTGAAAGTTTGGCTCTAGACTAAAAGGGAGAAGGGGCTAGCTTATAGTCTTCCATGTGAAAATGGCATAGAAGATCACATGAATACTTGGACTAGGAAAGGGAAATACCTTCCTTGGATTGTAAGACTTGAATACCAAGAAAATAATGCAAGTGTCCTAAGTCTGTCATTTCATACTTATTTTTAAGTCTGGACTTCACATGGTTTATAAGGTTGGGATCATTACCAGTAAGGATAAGATCATCAACATTAAGAACAAGAATGATAAGAGACTTTCCCACTTTCTTGGTGTAGACAGTATTATCAGAATGACACCTAGAAAAGGCAGTTTCTAGAAGAAAGATATCCATTTTGTCATACCAAGCCCGAGGGGCTTGCTTGAGACCATAAAGGGTTTCTTAAGTTGACATACAAGGCTGGAGTATGTTTGTATAAAGGGAGTAGGTTGTTCCATATAGATTTCTTCATGCAAGTCCCGATGCAAGAAGGCACATTTAACATCCATCTAATGAAATTCCCATTTGAAAGAGGTAGCATGGGAAAGAACAAGGTGGATAGAGTTCATTTTGGAAACAAGGGAGAAGGTTTCAGTATAGTTAATGCATTCAACTTGTGAAAAATCCTTAGCAACAAGACAAACTTTATGTTTATCAAATTTTCGATCTGGTCCATACTTGGTTCTGTAAACCCATTTGCATCTAACAAGTTTCCATCCCTTTGGAAGAGGAACAAGATGCCATGTATCATTTTCCAATAATGAATGATATTCTTCATTCATAGCTGCGTCCCAATCTGGATGGCCTGAAGCTTCTACAAAGGTGTTAGGATCATAATTCACTGAAACTTGAGCCAGTAAAGAAGAGGCTCTATCAAACTAAGAATGTGTACATCACTAATCTGTAGGATCATCGAAAAGAGCACATGCTACATCCCGAGTAGCACAGACCCATTTGGCTACTAGTAGTGGATTCCTCATTTTACCTCCTCTTTAATTTTTATACTTCATTTGTGAGCAACTTCAAATACTTGGTCCAATTCTCCATATCAAAAGCATCTTTATCCTTAGCTTTGGTGGAAGAGGCTTGGGTTTTCTTATCAATTTCCTTGGAGTCTTTGGGATCATCAATATCTTTAATGACTCTAAGAGAACCCAAATTATTTTTTACAGTAAGAGCTTCTGCAAATTTTAAAGCCAAACTATCCTTTGCATCCCTTTTGACAAACACATAGATGTTAGTTGGAAAGGAAATTGTATAATAATATTTTGTAATGTCATCATGAAATTGCACATTTGCGGGGAAATGTTTCAACAAACAAGTAAATATTTGGTTGAAATATTTGATTCTCTCTTTATTCCTGAATTTTAGGTTACCAAGTTCTTTTAATAACGTGGCAAGAGTTTTATCATTCATAAATTTTTCTAAAAATAACTTCTCAAAATCCCTCTAACAATGGATTGAATTGGATGGAAGGTTTTGATACCATATTGGAGCTCTACCTTCTAAAGTGTACAGAGAGAGCCTACAAGAAACGTTGTCAAAATTTACTTCAAGCATTCGTACATTCATGTAGAAATTGTCAATATGGTCTTCAACTTTGGTCTTCTTATCAGGACTGAATGGTTGAATTTCCACGACCTTGGGTCTAGGTTAGAGTCTTAAAATCACTAATGCTACCAAACCAAGAATATCAACCATAAACTACTTTTCATAGTGGACATATAAAGCAGTGAATCACATATGCACAAATATACACAATTTTAAACAAAATTGTACAATCACCAATATTCATTATATTAAACCAAATCTGAATAATACAACAATCTATGGTATACAGATACGATGACAAACATCATTGTAGATTCTATGTCTCATCTTGTCCTATAATTCCTTCACTTCCATATTGCTCACAAGATTCCCCTTAGTCCTTCAAAGGACAACACATCGAGACTCCAAGAGTGTTTCCACCTAAGACTGTTGCATGTCACTTTTGCTACATGTACATGGGCTCATCCAATATTCTCTCTGGGTAGGCCTGATTCCCAAACTCCAATATGCCTTCTAGTAGCCTCTTTTGTCTATAAAAGAGCTACTCATTAGGTTGTAAACTTCAGCCAATCATGCAACAAACAACATCCTTGTTGTATGCTACTCTAGGGCTAATTTGGGTAGCCAACACACTTCCCTCCAATCGAATCAATGACACCTAATCCAATCACTGTGAAATATGCACTGTTGAAGATGAACAATAACCCAATCTCATCTCCAAATTGGCTCCCACAAGTTGCATGCCAATCTAATCCAAATTGGTGACCTCTTGACCCAAAGTTCCTCCATAAAACAAAGTTGTAAATTATGTTTGACTTCTTTTTTTGTGACAGTCCTAGTTAGGGCATGTGCTACAACCCTAACTCCACCTCACAATCATCAAAAAAGCCCTTTAAGGGTTTCGACACACCTTGTAAAGATCCATCCTTTGCCACGTTGCCTCCTTAAGGCACTTGTCACCTTTTGACAACCCTAAATCAAGCCCAACTGTGTGTTATGGCTTGCAACCTAGCATGAAAACCCTCCTCCTGTAGAAAATAGCCTCCAAACATTACCCAAACAGTCTCTAAATAACAACGTATTGCCTCCTTGGAAACTTGGCCTAACAGCTAGCCTTCTAGTCCTTGAGAAAACAATATTTTAGCCCAAAACTAGACCCCTGTATCTTAGGTTACTTGGCCTCCAGTAGACACTTCAAACCCTTCTCCTCACATTGTCTAGAACTCCTCCTTTGTTGCGGCTAGGCTTGAGATCCTCCTCTCCACAGAGTCTATCTCTAGAAGAGGTGTTGAAAAAAAGGATGCTCTCAACACATCACATTTGCCTCTATTTATAGTCAAAAGAGGGGCTCCAATGAATAGATGAAGAGACACATCTATTGGACTAATTTACTTCAAGCCTACATGACTTGAAAACCAATAATTACTTGTCAAATTCAAAATTTCATTTCTCCACTTCTACAACTCAGAATTCAACAATTCTTGAAGCATTGGATTCTCCTTTCCATCCTCTATCATTTCATGCCATCACATGTAAAAATGTGCTTCCAAAATTGACCCAAACACGTTTGGTTGCAAAACCCCATCCTTGGGTTCCAAGCCCAAATGTGACCCTTGTGGCACTTTTCCCTTCAATCCCCGAACCCTAGGGCTTGGAGTACCTCCCAAGCTACAAAAATAAACACTCCCTCTTAGTGATGGAGGTACTTCCAAGACTAGGAAGTAACTCATCATCATCATCACTACTCGCAACACTTTCCCAAATCTTGGCACCCTATTGACGGTGCTGGACCTGCCAAACATTTAGGGGATCACCCTGGTATGAAGTTCCAACTAGACCTCACACCGTTTGGTGTGGGAGTTCCATCCAGTATGATGGCCCGATTTCCATTGTCTTAAGGATTTGCCTCAACTCTTGCTTGTTGGCACAGGAGAGTGGTTCACTTTGTCTTTGAGAAGTGAGGTTCGTGTGCTTGGTGAGTGTATGTTCACTTGTGTCAATGGTTCTTTCACTATCGATGAAGAGGGTGAGAGTGAGTTACAGGTTGATTGGGAGTAGTCCCAACACTGCTAGGAACACACAATACAACATGACATGTGCAAATTCTGGCGGAGCAGTCCACATGGATGCAGAAGTCCCAACATACAAGGTGAGATAACATGTACAACACTCACAGAGAAGTCCAAACGATTGCAATAGTTGTTACAACAAGCTTCATGTGAAAGTTCTGTCTGATGTCCGATATAGCAGTCTACACGAGCGATACAATGTTAACATCATATACAACAAATTTCCATTAATAGATTATGCATTACAAAAAATGAAGCAGTTCAGATGTAGAACACAGGTTAAAGCAACATGCATTACAAGTGTTAAAGAGCAGTCTTACAACAAATACAATACATGTGTCGAAACTTGTTGGCCTGTGAGCAGGCTTTTGAATTAAGCAAAAGTTCCAATACACATCGTTACACCATACATCACTAACCCCGAGTGTGGGGTGTTGGAGCCACTACTTACTACTCAAAGAAAATATTACAGACTCTCTTGGCTATGTGGGAGGCGCCGAGGTGAAAAGTCCTTTTCATGTACAAATGAGGGGTATTTATAGCCAAGGGTGAAACTGACCCTTGTGGCTATTCGGCTAACCTCATGACCATTTGACTTCCATGAATTTTTGACTTAAATGACTCTTTGTTCAACAAGTGGGTCTCTTGGACTTCTACGTTACATCACATTGATTGACAACAAGCCCATAGTGGAGATGTGAGCGGCATAACTCATGACATGACTTGACATGACAATGCTAGTACATTTGTGCTATTGTTGGAGTGCATGTCGAGCTATAGCATGGCTAGGTGATGGATTTATTCATGGTGTATCATAGCTTCACCTCCGCATGGTGAAATGCGCGAAGTCTTCGATGGTCCTTGGTTCGCTTGATGAAGCCTTAGCATGTTGTTCCTTGCTTGCAAGTTGGAAGGCTTGACGAGCCCATCTATTCATGAAGGTGCATGTTCATTCTGTTCATCTGTTGCACATGCTTCATTCGTTCAGTCATTTGTGAACATGTCATACTGGATGTGCTCCCTTTGTTCATCCCATTCATTGTCTTGCCATGTTAGTTGGTGTACCTATACCTGCAGTCACTCATGATGAGATGAAATCAAATCCAAAACCTCCTAGTATACCATGACACATGATCATTTGGATGCAGGTGAATAGGAGAGCCAGTAAGGCTATGATACAGGATGATAGCTATGGGCAACTGTTGAAGAAAATTGCGCAAGAGTCACTGAGAGATGGAGACAGGAAATCCAAGTTGACAGTGACTCTCTACAAGGTCTGGCTTGACTGGGAGGAAAAATTGCGCAAATTTTCAGAGGAATAGTCTAGGCTGCTTGAAACCAAGGTAGGCATGCTCTGTGCATTTTTCATAATGAATAGGCAGTAGGGCTAGACAATCAGATTTGTGCAATTTTCTAGACGAACAAGTTGGGCTGCATGAAGGGTCAGCAGGTAGGGATTGTGCTATTTTTCTGGGGGATTGCCCAGGAGATTGGTAGTCAAAACTGCACAATTTCCATAGGGAACTACTAGTTTACTGCTGGAGTCATTGGCAGCCAAAACTGTGCAATTCCAAGAGGGACTGCCAGTTGACTTCCCGGGAGATTGGCAGTAGAAACTGCGCAATTCCTAGAGGGAACTGGTAGTCCGTTGCTAGGAGTTGCTGGCAAGGAAAACTACACTGAGGCTGGGAGGTTGACTGGCTAATCATCTCTACCCAATTTCTAAGTTGAGCTTACTGATGGACAGTAGAAGGCCTACTCATGAACACTATGCAATTTCTGAGATGAACAATTGGTTGATTGTTGGGATGACTGACTGGGAAAACTGCACAATTTTCTGAGGGAGACAGGGACGGGCACTTGGCTTCTGTCCAACCTGTCTATGGAATTTCCTTACTCAGTTAAGTGGGTGAGGTCATTAGTCTCTGTGCAAATTTTGAGGGGATTTTGTCCCAGGGTGACTGCAGTGTCCGACTGTCTAGGTGGCCAGCATGAGAGTTGATTTGATTTCTTGCAGGCAGCGCAACTGGAAAATAATAGCTTGGAGATTCTATGTTGTTTTGGTTGACATTCGGTCAAGTCGATGGAAAGGTGATGATCTGGCTATCAGAGGAGAGTCTAGTCATGAGAAATTTTAGCAAAAATTACTAAGTGTGTGAACAATCGAAATATGCATAGGTGATCATACAAACACACACTTGCATGCCTTGGTGACGAAATGACCAAACCATTAGGCATACATATTCAACATGACTGACCGACGGTGTAAGTGACAAGTGTGAAACTCATGATTGACCATTAATTGATGAATATGACGCTTGCGCGATAGTGAATGTGACTCCATGTGTGAGTGCGACAGATGCTTTTATAGCAAACAAAACAAGCACATATGAAGTGAAGATTTTGAGCATAGCCAGAAAATGGTCGCAAGCATGACTTAGACATCAACATGTAGAGACTTGAATGCAATGAACAATCAAGGTGGATGTAAAGAATCACACGAGCTCACGGAGTGAACTTGAGTGTGTGCAGTCATCAAGTGAAACTCTTCAAGGGAGTCTCTGAAATTGGTGCAGGCCGAAATTTTGGAGGGTGGTTGTAATCGCTACAACACTTGGTGACACACTGGTAGAACTCCAACTTCTTTATTTTGGTTCATTGCTAGCATAGGGCCTTGGTATTTTAGGGCGTATTGAATCACTATGTAGGTTACTTCAGTTTCCCACTAGCTTAGATCTCAGTGTTTTGAATCCTGGAAGGGTAGTTTAGCTTGCAAGTTGAATATTTTAAGAGTATAAGTTTTCATTTATGGTGTTTCTCAGATTCCAGTAGGCCTGGATAGTACCTCGATAGATTCACGTAGGAACACATACATTTCTCCACTGTCGGCGAGCCTGTTCAGTACCCCAGTGGAGTTGCATGCTTCACCTCTCTATGCAGGAAGCCTTTCTCTTTTTTCACCTTTGTATTTTTCAAGAGGACTGTGCATAGGCACTTATTTATTTTTGGGGAAAAATAGGGATCCCGACTTATTGAGAGTAGAAGAAGTTGTTCCTTCAGAGAAGCATGTAATACATCTGACATAGTTTTTCTCATTTATATTTTCCCCTTCTCCGTTTCTACTATTTGGATGAGCTTTAACACACAGAGAAGAAGGTCAAGTACAAGCATGGGGCTTCCCAATGTGGTCATAGGTTCATGGTTGGACCGAAAGTTCCCTTGCAGATGGTTCATATTTTCTGCCAAGACTTCATCAGCCAAAAATTACAAAGAAGCACAGAGAAGGTGGACACAAGATTGGCCTAGTGCTGCA
Organism: Pinus taeda; assembly: GCA_000404065.3. Taxonomy (NCBI): domain Eukaryota; kingdom Viridiplantae; phylum Streptophyta; class Pinopsida; order Pinales; family Pinaceae; genus Pinus; species Pinus taeda. The sequence goes on along the minus strand of APFE030271328.1, from coordinate 11,209 downwards.
GTGTCACGAGTTTCCTCAAATTTCAGCCACATACTCTATTCAAAAGCCAGGACGTAGTATTTGGCAACACTTATTTCCGGAAATAAAAATAGTAATATATCAAACAAACAAAACGAACAAGAACAAAAACAGTAAGCAAAATCAAACAAAGAAAAAACAAAGATAATAAGGAAAACAAACAAAATGAAACAACAGGGACTAAGCAGACTATGTACATGGCGCAGGCGTGGCCCAACCTACTAAAAATAATACTTGAGATCTTGGCCATTGGTAGGAAGGTTTTCAATCCTCTTGCCTAAGGATTTTGAATGATACGTGTGTGGGCCAAGCCTCTCATAGACCAGTGCAAGTACACTGGGCTCTGCCACGAGAACCTAGTGGCATTCTAGAAGACCTTCAAGTGAAGACAACACCACTGTTTCAGGTACTGTGTGCAACATGGGCTCGTATAATGGAACAGGGTAGTTGTTTTTATTCCGGGAAGGATTCAAGTTTCTGAAGTCAATACATAAGCGGGTTTTCCCATATTTTTTACGTGCATGATTTAAATTAGAAAACCAAGTATGATGATAAAATTTGCAAGTAATCCAAACACTTAAAATGTTAGTCAATCTTTTCAGTGAAAGGAGTGCAAACAATATGCATGTGTTACCTGTTATTTGTTGCAATGGATTGTCTCCTCCTTTACCCAAAATCTCATGTTGGATTGCTTGTGTGCAGTTTGTACTCAGGTCATCATCTACTCGTGCAGACCCATCCGGTACTAATCGATCAAGCAGTCAACAATTTGTTGCCGCTATGGTGTGTAGCTCGTACCGAGATTGGCCATCTTCGGATCGTGGTAGGTTCCTAGGTTGATTTGTTCATTCGTAGTAAATCACATATGCACAAATATACACACTTTTTAACAATATTGTACAATCACCAATCTTCGTTATATTAAACAAAATCTAAATAATACAACAATATATTATATACAAGATAAAATGACAAATGTTATTGCAACTTCTATGTCGTATCTTGTCCTATCAGTGCTTCACTTTTGTATTGCTCACTAGCTTCCCCTTATTCCTTCAAAAGACAAGACATCGAGACTCTAGGAGGGTTGTCACCTAACACTACTACATGTCACTTCTATTGCATGTACACGGGCTCATCCATTCTTCTCTATGGGTAGGCTTAATTCCCAACCTCCAATCTACCTTTTTGTAGCCTCTCTCATCCATCAAAGAGCTACTCATTCTGTAAAGTTCACCCAAACTCACACCAAACAACGTCCTTCTTGTAGGCTTCCCTAGGGCTACTTTGGGTAGCCAACACACTACCCTCCAATCAGATCAATGGTACCCAATCCAATCACTATGGAGTCTACACTGATGAAGACACACGATCACCCAATCTCATCTCCAAATTGGCTCCCGCAAGCTACATGTCAATTTGATCCAAACTGGTCACCTCTTAACCCAACGTTCCTCCACAAAACACTACTGTAAATTATGTTCGACTTCATTTTTTTGTGATAGTCCTGGTCGGGGCATGCTCTACAACCCTAAATCCACCTGACAGTCATCAAACAAGCCCTTTAGGGATTGTGGCACACCTTGGTAGGCTCCCTCCTTTTACATGCTACCTCCTTAAGGAACTTTTCACCTATTGATAACCCTAAATCAAGCCCAATTTTGTGTTATGGTCTATGACCTAGCACAAAATCCCTCCTCCTCTAGCAAATAGCCTCCAAACATTACCCAAATAGTCCCTAAACAACAGCTAATTGTCTCCTTTGAAAATCAAGCTAATAGCCAACCTTATAGTCCTTGAGACAACAATGTTTTAGCCAAAAAATAGACCCTTGTACCTTCTCTTACTTGGCCTCCAGTAGAGACTTCGGTACCTTCTCCTCATGCTGCCCAAAAATCCTCCTTTGTTGCAGCTAGGCTTGAGATCCTCCTCTCCACCGATTCTTCTCTAGAAGAGACATTGTAGAAATGGATGCTCTCAACACACCACATCACCCTCTATTTATAGCCAAAAGAGGGGTTCCAAAAAATACATGAAGAGAGACATCTATTGGACTAATTTACTTCAAGCCTACATGACTTGAAAACAAATAATTACTTGTCAATTTCAAAAATTCATTTCTCCACTTCTACAACTCAGAATTTGACGATTCTCAAAGCTTTGGATTCTCCTTTACACCCTCTATTGTTGCATGCCATCACATGTAGAAACGTCCTTCCAAAATTTCCCCAAACATGCTTGGGTGCAAAACCCCATCCTTGGGTTCCAAGCCCATAAGTGACCCTTGTGGCTCTTTTCCCTCCAATCCTTGAACCCTAGGGCTTGGAGTACCTTCCAAGCTACTCAAATCAACATGAACTTTAAAAACAACTTTTCTAGATGTTTTAGCATTCTATGAAGATTATCCAAAAGAGCGAGTGGCCCTTGGGCCATCCAATCCATTAAAATATTCATTATAATAATGATGGTTCTAGTTAGAAAACTCAATATCGTCCCCTTCACTACCCAAATTCTCCTAAAGTGGTGGAAGTTCCCCTTGGTGATTTGTTCTTTCCGTAGGATCAACTAATTATTCAAGGGTTACAAAAACCGAATCTTCCACCGAAGAAACCAATACACCACTAGGAGTTGTTTCTTTCTTTACATGTTTATGAGGGAGAATGGCAATAACGGGAAGTAAACCAATATCCCTCGTACTCTGATGAGTAATAGTTCGAATTGGCTGGAGTTGATTCTAAGTAACTTCAAATGCTTCTCTTGGACTAGGATGACAATTTTCCACTCTCTTAGGAGAATGACTTGGAGTGGAAATGGGAACGTTACTGCCTTGCGCAAAAGTTTTCTTATTAAGATGTGGTCAGTTATTAGCCATAAACAGGTGGTTGCCCTCCTTCTAGTGATAGAATGTTGACGGTGCTGGAACTTGCCAACATGCAAGGGGGCTTCCCCAATGTGAGGTCTCAATTATACCTCACATAGTTTGGTGTAGGATCCCTTCTGGGAATAAGACCCAACTTCCATTATTCTTAAATATTTTCCTTGGTTGTGACACAAGAGAGTAATGTACATGTACTTCTGAATGAAGAAATGAGTACGCCTTGTGAAATGTTTAATTATAGAATGTATCGAGGTTCTTCCACTAAAGGGAGAGGAAAGTGAGCCTTTAAGAGAAGAGTAATAGTACTAATCTAATAAAGATGTACGAGTATATATATAAAAGAATCATTAATCAACTAGCGAAATAGTTCACATAGAAGTAGTGATCATTAAAACAAGTAAAACACACATTCAACAAGATAAGCACCAAAGCCATTGAAATAGTTCAATTTATTTAGTACAAATGAAAAAAACATATGTCACAAACATTGAAATAACAGTCTTACAACATTTACGCCATACACATGAAAGTGTGTTGGCTCAATGATCTTCAACTATTAACCAAAATTTCCAAGATACATTGATACAATGAACACCAGTAGCTCCAATAGTGGAGTGTTAGAGCTACCACTTGCTCCTCAAAAAAAGTGTCTTTCTCTCTAATGCTTTGTTATAGGAGCCAAGGTGAAAATTATTTTCTTTATCTATGAGGGTGTATTTGTAACAAAGGAGGTGACTTTCCACCTCCCTTGTGACTTTTGGACTCCCCTAATGACTTTTGAGCTTCAATCTAACTTTTTGAATTTCCATGAGGCTCTTTTTCTTCTGCATCACTTTTCACAATCTATAGGTGACTCTAGGACTTCAGCTTTACATTACATTTATCATATTATTGAAAATTACATCATTACATCCACAAATGCTGTAGAAAATGATGACTGATATGACACCTTGACAAGACATGACATGACATTGATGATGATGTGGAAATGCTAGGCCACTCTTTATGTTGTTATCTTTGTGTCTTCTTGAGGGATGATACATGATCTTCCTCTTCCTCCTCCATAAGGCTTGAAGATAGGGAGTCTTCACTATGATCTTAATCACAATGTAGTGTCCCTTCATGTTATTGTTCAACAATCAACTTTTCCTTGCAGCTTCATACGTGTCCTCTGGTATAATCTCCTTGTCCTTCTCCTTGATCATCAACCTGTCATGTGAAGATGCAGTATATGCAACTAGAAATCACTCATGACAAGATGACATTAGCTCAAAAAAATCCTAACATGCTTCATGAAAATAATTGATTGAACTAGAACTAGGTACTGTAATGGGAGGAAGGCTCGAGGATTATGCAGTGCACAATTCTAGAGGCTAGGAGTGAGGTGTTGAGGCCTGTGACTGCGTAATTTGAAACACTGGAGACCTGGGAAAGACGATTGTGCATTTTAGGGTCATAGTGAGGCAGGATGTCCTACTTTGACTGTGAAATTCATAGTTTAATTGAGACGTAGGTGAATAGATTTCACAGTTCAAGGAGACAATGAGGAAGATTGCAAATTAGGATTGCATAATGCGCATAAGGAGACTAACATGGAGGCTTGATTACACAGTTCTAGGGGTCAGGAGGTTAGGATTAAGCATTTTAAATGCACAATGCACAGTCCTTGGAGGCAAGAACTGTGTGTTTCATAGTTTGAGGTGGAAAGGGTGCATGCTTAAGGCTTTCCATTATGCAATGTGTAATTTTAGGAGGGCAGAGTGAGCTTAAGTTGGTCGAGTAAAACTCTTCCAGAATTTGGCTAAGTTTGGGATTAGTGAAGCAGATATAAAACCAAGTTTGGACTTGAACATGATCATACACTCAAAACAATTGAAAAAACAACATTAAACACTCAGCACTAAAAAACAACATGTGCCCCTTAATGTGACGACAAAACAACATTCTCCTCCAAGTGCGACACTTGAGGTACACATTGTGACGACAATGACGACACTTGTTTAACAATGCGTGAAACTTTGGGAATGGGTCTAATATAGGTCTATATGATAAATAAGACCCATCAACACCAAAGTTGTCCCTTGAAATGAACCATAACTCTAGTTTTTGCGATGTATGACACTTTCCATGCCAAAAGACAATACTTGAGTTTTCTTCAAAAAGGAACTAGAAAACTTAGACAATATACATGGCATGGCTCTTACTACTAGAAAGGAAAGATTTCAAGGTCAAGGTAGGCTTCGAAATTTGAATTTAGGAAATTTGTTTGGAGGGTGTTGTGGTAGTGACAATGGGGAGCTTCTTGGTGTAATCAAGGGTCAACATGAAAGTAGCCACCCCCCAATTTCTCCTCTCTAGTCCACATGGAGGCACTTTTCATATTTTCCATTTATTGTGGAAAGAATAAGGTGGCTATATGTGTAATGGAAGGAAGAATTGAGACATCCCATCTTTAGCCTTTAATGGTAACCTATGATGAAGCATACTATTCCAACATAGGATATTTCAAATGATCTACAATGCTTTGACAAAGATTTTCATAGGCTCTTTTCTATTTTAAGTTATGATTCAATATATAATTTGGCATGTGTTTAATTCTATTTATTAAAATAAGTGTGAGAAAAGGAGCGTTCCTTCTCACCAAACTCTAGTTTGGTTTTTTATCTTAGATATCTAGGGGTGTTATTAGTCCATGGAGGGGTTTCCATGCTCCTCATAGTCCTTATGAGATGTACTAAAATTTAAAAGGAGCACAAATCATATCACTACGACAATAGGAGAAATTCAATTCCAAATTACCAAGGAAATCGGAAATATGGGTCCAATTAGGGCAAGATAAAAATAAAAAATGGGTGAAACACCTAAGAGTTATTATTATCATGAAAAAATTGTATTTAAACATACCTTCACTCTTAGTGATTAGGAAAATGATTTCAAGGATACTATCCACTTGTTGTCCTCATCCTCTAGAGAGAGATAAATGAGTTAACTATTGGTCTATGTACTACACAATATATGCTTTCTTATTTGATTAACTTTGTGGATCTATCCCCAACTAAGTGCCCTCTGTTGCTACTTAATAGTACTAGGATGAGAGAGGATATCCAAAGAGAGCTATGTATTGGTAGTATTTTAGATGTATAAAATGTGTTTATTTATTTATAATAAAATGATCCCTCTAAATTTTTATTAAAAATAGTAGATAAAGGGGCACAAGTGGCTTATCAAAAGTATATACCCTACCCATTAAATCCATAGCAAGAACAAAATCATATAGTCTCGTGCTTTATGAAAAGAATCTAAACATTGAAAGTATAGAAATAAATTAAAAGCATGAGAAGAATAAGAAAGGATGGAATGGAACATCAACTAAATAGGTTTTAAGGAAATGGTGCAGTATCAAAGTTAAAAAATACTTTAGAACCCTTCCTATCATTGTATATTAGGGCATCGTGTTGGTTAGAAATACTAACATGTTTGAGGATATTCATGCATTCTATGATTTTAATGTGTCTCTCAAGGTTTTTGCATTTAGAGATTTTCCTTTGAGTAGGGATGGATAAACCTCCAAGGTATGTTGTTGTGGTGTAGGTAAATTCTCAATGCAGACACAAACAATTCATCTAGCCCAAGAGAGTGGATCTAGCCACAAACAAACAATCTATGGAAAATCTCCTTAATCTAGAATCAATTAAGAGGGCCTACCTCTTAGAACGCTATTCCACTTGGTGATGATCATGCTTCCTCACTCCAGCTATCTTTCGTTTCCTTCCTTCGAATACTTGATACATGCAAACAACAACAACAACAACAAACATGATAACATACGATATTGTATTCAACCTACTTAATAGGTCAAGTAACATTAAGCCATAAAGATGTAAAATGACACTTCATGTAGGAAATCAATCAATAGTTGCATTTATATAAATCAGAAAGAGATTACAACCGATGCCTTGACGTTGTTGGTCTCCTCCAACATATCCGAGTTCCCACACTTCTTCTAGCACTTCATGAATATCCCCAACAATGGAAGTTTTAAGGCATCTTTCCCTCTAGTCTCAAACCAAACCAAAATCACACTATTCTCCCTCAAACATACACTAGAAAGCTACAAGCTATAGAAAACTTGTTGGTTATTCAAACTTGCTGCAAAACTCCAACTAGATTTTGCTTGGGAAAAAGAGAGGCTTTTATAGCTTGGATGGATGGGAGATGGTTCCTCTCATCATGGGAGAAGGTCTTATCTCTTGAGGTTGTTCCATCCTAATAGGGGAAAGGAGCCCAAACTAACTTCCTCGGCTCTATCTGGCCCAACCATCTACTAGCCTTATGTGACGAAGCTTCTAGACATGTAACCTTCGGCTCCTTATTCAAAAAACCTTCCAAAAGAGGATCAATGTGACAGAAAAAGGGCTTAGATGCTTTGATCGACATGAGGGCTAGTTTTAATCTCTGAAAATCGGCGCGAGGAGGAAACTAGTCAGTAGCGTTGGTCTTGTAAACTGGGATAAAAGGAAGATTCTTGGGAAATGATGCAAAGGGGAATTATTATGCTCATGAAGAGGGACATACTGGGAGTTTCTTCATGATGGGGAAGCATGTCGGCTTCACTGTAGTGGTCCTCCAGGATCATGGACGGGGGGTACAGGGACAGTGAAAAAATGTTGTGTAATAGATGCCCCTTAAAACGTGAAGGTCGAACTAGAGTGAGGGGTGAAATGCTTTATAAGTGGAAGCGTCCTTCATCGGAAAACCTGCAAGCAAGCATAGATACATATACATCACTGGAAACTCTGGATAATGATACATGAATCATGGTATGGACTCAGTCATCTAGAGAATGATCATGTAAATGGATCCAAGGCATGGGCACAACCATCCAGTAGAAAGGACCATAATGAAACCAAGGTATGGTCGCAGCCATCCAATAATGAGAAGGATCACATATAACAACTCATGGTATGGTCACAGCCATCCACCTGAAAGAGACATGTATATCAAAATTACCATGTCACATCGCCTTGTAACCTGGACTTGTGTAATCTTAACCCAGGGTCTTGTGCTCCAAACGACCTGATAAAATTACAAATCCTAACATTTGAATGAATGTGTTGAAGTCAAACATGCTAGGAAGTCACTTGATTACCGGTCAATGATGTGAACCATTAACAAGCGCAAGATAAACCACCAATAATGACAATGTCTCTCAAGGTACTGACAACACAGTTTGCAGAATGTGAATAAAAGAACTAATGTCGAACACCCGTGAAATCACCCAATAGAAAGCCAATGAGGTGAGCTTGTTGTCGAGTGTGAAGAACTTGCCATTAGGGCATGGAAGCTCCAAGGTACTGGAAGGGGGTCTCTTGATCAACTTCCTCGAAAATGAGCTGAAGTCAACTGGAAGTGACCATGTTGAAGGAGGGCCATGATGTATCCCACATCATCGACATGAGACAAAGGGATGCAAATGATTTCAAATGATACAGAGAATCAAGAGTAAGTGTAACTATAGAGAGACTAACTCTTAAACATATTGGTGACACGATTTCGGAGTCTGGCAGCTGTGGGATCCATACGATCAGTGGTCATGATGATGTGGAAGAGATCAAATGGAAGGAAAAAATGAATGGCCCAACCCTGGAAGGTCAAAAGAAAAGAAGGATATCCCAACCCGATACGAAGCAGAAAGTGTCATGTTCAAGAGCAAGCTTCTGACATGACTGATAGAATTTCCAAATTTTCCCCCATCATTTTTGGTAGGTACCCCAATTATTTTTTATCGCAATCTTGAAGGGGATATCATATGCTTGCACTGTAAGTTCATCCTTCAGATGAATCCGACCTAGTAAGTTTAATGAGCCCCAGGAAGGAGAAGCTCCTGTTTATCATGGCAACAAATACACTGTCATTTAATGTTTTAACGAGTCTGACAAAGGGGTAACTCAGTATCTTTTTCATGTTTAGAGAGTTTGAAAAGGACACAGAAAAGAAAACTCCACATGGTCCCTTTTTGTACCTTTATGTCTCTCGAGCCCAAAAAGGTAGAAAATGATACTTGAGAGAACCGCTTAACCATGTTAGTCAAGGAGTAACTTTTTCTTAAATAGTGCATCCCAGCCTGAAAAAGGGGTAAACGTATATTGGGTGCACGACGTTTCACAAGCTTTAACAAGTTCATCTGAGTTTTACGAGTTGAGAAAAGAGCTAAAACGTGACTCCAATACCATCATCGACAATTCGTCACCTGTCGCTGCACAAGAGAGGTAAATGCATTATCCAGTTCTCAGGAAAAAGTAGGTCAAAAAATACTCAAAAACCTTAATATTTCATGAAAAAATGAATAAAATGGGGAAAAAGTAATTATTTTTTACCATTTACTATTTTACCTTTATGTGAAGAGCTTTTTACCCACCCGTGCCCTAATTTTTCCAGAGCAAATTGCGGGAGATCCGAGAGGTCATTCATCGAGTCGTCAGTTGCAGGTAAGAGCCAAGACCTTAAGCTCCATTTTCATACTAAATTTACCTTTTTTTATCAATTTTTTGGATTTCATGGGGATATTTTGGTAAAAAGAATTGCCCTCGATCGGCGTGAGGCTCAACTTGAGTTGCTATGGTACCTGATCAATCTTTGGGATGTGAATAAGGAAATTTTCATCATTGGTGACCAAGAGCTAGAGTTGGAAACTTCAGACATTTATTTCATCACAGGACTATCCTGGAGAGGGGAACTAGTCAATCTATATGGGTCGAGGCCGATTGGGGCAAGCATGACCATGCTACTTGCCAAACATTGCCCAGAAGCTCTCAAATCAAAAGGTGGCAATATCGAGATTATGATTGTTCAAGATCTCGTGTTGAGAGTGTTACTGTTGACCATCAACAAAGTGGTTGGGTCCCAAGCGTCGCATGAGTCCAACAAGTCAAAGTTTCAGTATGCTATCGACTGCATGATGCCCACTATATTTAACTAGGTGGGAGCTATGAAAATCAACATGAAGCACCAGCTATGAAAAGCTAAGGCGGAAAACCAGAAGCAGTTTTGCTTCAGGTCTATGCTAGTGACCTTCTTCCTAGAGCAGGTGTCTAGTCAATTTAACTTCTTAAATTGCTCTACAAAAATTATCAATCCGGGTATCGTAAACTGATGAAGTGTGGTGCACCATATGTGCTTAGTTAACCTTTTTCTTACTTTAGTTTGTTTTTGGATTTATCTTCCCTAATGTGTGATGGCGAGGATGAAAGTGAAGTATGGAGTATAGATGGTGATGGTTTCTACAGTGATTTTCTCAAACTTGAAAGTGCTTAAAAAGAAAGTTTTAAAACAACTAAACTGAAATCAATTCTTAAGAGGAAGTAAATGCATCAAATAATGAACTAATGACAATGGCCCAGTATCCTTGCTGCTGAATGAAAAGAAAGTAAAAACTAAAAGCAACTCAAACTAAAAGCAAAGTAACTAATTCACACTACTTAAACTCTTTAGATCCTTTACCCTTCAGCTCAATCTACCTTGTGGGAAGCAATCATGAACAAGTCAAGCAATATGATATCTAAATGGCAAGAAATTAAATTGCATAAAATAAACTAGTCACACTACTTGAACTCTTCTGGTCCTTTTCCATTCAGCTCAATCTACCTTATGGAAAGCAACCATGAGTAAGTAATATGACAACTAAATCACACTACAATTAGTAATATTTTTATTCTTTGCTGATATAGCCATTTGACCACAGAAAGAAATCATAAATTGATGAGCAGTGTGATGTCTAACTAGCAGAAAAAGAAATAAGCAAATCACAACTTGAAAAGGACAATGCTGAATTAAAACTCCAGAAAATAAAAGTTAGCAGGAAGGACAAGATGATCTCATATGCCAAAAGTTATCAAAAAGATGAAAAATTGCCAATAACTATCACTAATCTACAATCAACCGGTTGAACACACTTGCATGAATGAAAAATCTAATCTATCAAACTTGAAAGCAATCAAATGACATAATGAAATCAAAGCAAATATTTACAAAATGAAATCTACTCTACCTTACATTCTACAAAGCAATATTTACGAAATGAAATCTACTCTACCTTACATTCTAATGTGCTCCATGATATCTACTTCACATCTCCTTCCATGTTGAGAACATCAAAGCTTTATTAAATTCTTCAAAAGTACAAAGTACAACAAAGTTCTCCAAAGCTTTCAAAAGCCATCAAAGAAGAACTACAATCTTAAGAACTAGGGACTAAAAAAAAGACTAACAAATGAAGGAGAGAGATCTCCTATTTATACAAAAAGATGAGAGCCA